>PVJL010017614.1:0-17822 GCA_004026885.1 Lyroderma lyra
CTCATTTGTTCCTCAGGAGAATCGGATACTGTTGGAAGGACTGATACATAACTATTACTGTTGTTACTATTTTATTTCCAAGGACTGGCGGTGCTGTGAGGTTGTAACTGGTGTGTTCTTCTCACTCCCGGATGGGGTAACCGGACACACGAGATCTGCAGCACGAGCCGCCGAGGCTGCACTCATTTGCTGCGGAAAAACTTGGATGCTTTTTTTTTTTCAGAACAAAGAGATCATACAACAAATGGTCCCGGGCTGGGCAAGGGAACGTGAGGACAGGAAGGCAGCGTGGGGAGGAATGGAGATCCTTCATCTGGGAACCCCGCAGCTGAACCCCGCAGCTGGTGAAAGCTGAGCGGGCACAGTGGTGCTCCTCTGGGAGGCACCAGCAAGTAATCGTCACCCACCCGTCACCCACCCATCTCCCAGTCTGGAGTGATGCTCGTCGGAGCCGTGAGATTCTGGTCTGCTCCCAGGCATCGGTGTGGACACCCCCCACCCCCCACCCACTGTTGCACCCCCATATTGCAGCCGGAGGACTGGCGGTTTGAGGAGACTGAGCTACGTGCCTGGAAGTTATCAGGACGGTTGCAGCTAGGACTTGAACCTCGTGGATCTCTGTTGAGCATTCTTTTCGGTATCCGTAATACTGCCTAAAATTTGATTTGTGGATTACAGTTATTCAAAGCCAACAGTTCTGTCCCTCATGGCTCCTTGGGCAATTACTCCTCCCTCTGACAGGAAATAAACAAGATGGTGACAGGTCTCTGAAATTGTTGTGTCACTTCTAACTGGGTAGGTGCTCTACTCTTGCAGCTAGAGACAGGGTTATTTCTGGTGAATTCCTTGATGTAAAGCATCCCAATCAATTTTCCTTACAAATGATTTCTAATGTGTAATTATGTAATCAAGCACTCCCATCAGTGAGCCAGGCCTTGATGTAGAGTGATGGGGTGCAGCAATATTTTAAATAAAAGACGGTCACACAGCCAGTTATTTTGAAGTCCAATTTTCAGGGTTGGGGACTTACATTAATGGCAGGTTAGAGAGTAACAGCAAGTTAAATGTGAAACTCTGTGAGCCAATGTCTTCAGCATAAACAAATACACAAAAATAGTATCCTGCAACTGACAGAGTTACAGGGCTTGCTGCAGAGCCAAGTGTGCAGGGTACCAGAGTCATCCATTTCTGGCCACGATCTTTTCAAAAATAATGGTTTTGTCTACAAATGGAAGCTGCTAACAGCTTTCCCTGTCTACTGTGATCGTCTTTCCATCTGCTTGGATTTTATAATCACGCCGCCTTTGGGAAATTACAGCACAGAGCATATTGTCCTGGAGGTCTGTTGTTGAGCTGAATATTCTGGGCCACGAAATGGTGACAACAGTTGAAGAGTTTTCCTTGCAAAAGCGTTACAACCATTGCATTCCAACCAGCTGCCCTGGTGTCGCAAGGCGCGGCGGGAGCGGAGCATCTGACTGTGGTTAGCAGAGCGCAATTTAGCCAACTTCCCCACATGCTTGAATAACCACCATCTAACATGTGCAGTGCGTTGGAGTAATGCTGCTTCTTTCCCGTCTCTTTTCTTTGTTTTTTTTCCTGCTTACTCTCTTTTTTTCCCTCCCATTTCCCTCCCAAGAATGTATGATTATCGAAGTGCAAGGTCACGAGGGATCGGGACAGTTCCTCCAGCTGGAGGTCTGCTCAAGAAAGAACGTTATTCACGTGTATCTCCAGATCCTTCGCCCAGAGCCCAGCTCGTGGTAGATGCTCTGCTGAACGAATGAATGAGTGAATGATGCTATCGCTTTCATATGTTGCTTCATACCTCATAAAACCTTATATATGTTACAAAACAGTTTCACTGACACTATACTCACAACACGTGAGGAGGTCACTGTCTCAATGTGTTAGTTCAGGTTCTTCAAGAGGCAGGTGCTACAATGGGATTAAACATGCAAGAGATTGGTGATGGCGACCATCCTGGAGGGACAGCGCAGAAGGAGCGGTGGGGAATGGGGCAGCCATCAGACCAGGATGCAGGTTTTACTCCCGTGGAGGAGGGAGGAAGGAAGGCTGAGTAGCAAAAACCTTTGATTGCTGTGTCATATGAAGTAAGTTTCAGTGAAGCCGATGGAGAGAGTCTTGGGGCCCAAGTCACTGATGAGAGGAGTCCCACGTCCCCTGGAGATGCACCTGCCTCTCCCAGAAGCGGCCCTGCCACACTCCAACTTCGGATGGTGGTCCCGATTTGGTGATGGGTTTCACACAGCGTGAGTGGGGCCCTTGGTCAGTGACACTCCACACAGTGGGAGGTCCAGCGAGGTGCATTGTCATGGCCACGTCATCCTGTTTTACAGATAAGGAAACTGAGATCCTGAGAGGTTAAGGGACAGTCCCGAGGCCTAGTGCCAAGTGAGTGGCAGAGCGGGGATTAACGCCAGGCTTCTGAATCCTCATATTTTCTCTTCCCTGACGCACTATGGCTGCCCTTTGATTGCTGACCCTGCTCGTGGGGCTGGGGGGTTTGGTGGGGTGGGACGAGGGCAGAAAAGCCGGAACACTGGGTGGGTCAGGCCCCTGGCAGGGCCGGGGGAGAGGCAAGGAGTGGGTTTCTTGCCCTCCTGGTAGAAAGCAGAGCATAAGGCTGGAAGGTGAAGACAACACGCCCACCTCTGTTGAACAGATGCATGTGACTTTAGCCTTGGAAGGGATTTCAGAGAACACTGAGTGTGGTTCAGGGGACAAGGAGACATTGAGTAATTGTTAAATCACTTTTCAGAGGAAATGAGACCCTGAGACTCATGGCTCCATGCATGGGGGTCTGTCCCCCTCCCATCTGGGGCCACCCTGCTTTGCCAGCCCAAGAGAAAGGTAGACATGTGACTACTGGACTCCAGTATTGGGGTCCACAAGAAAGGCTCAGTTGTTCATTTTTGTAACTTAAATCTAAATGTGATGAGTGGATTAAAAACCAAATTCTCACCCAAGAATGAGTGGGCGAGAACAATAGACGAGTCATTAGGAGAAAAGCGATGCACGCAACCAGTGCGACGAGACCAATATTCTGGGAGTATCATGGGAAACCCCAGCTCACAGATGATGGAGAGCCAAGACTTGGAGGAGAACTGACACACGCAGTCATTGCCGTCTGTAGCTGTTTGCAAATACTGGCCTCGAGGGGTTGCCCTTCAGGGTTGGATGCCGTTTCATTTATCTACTCAGTAAATATTTATTGACCTCCAAGTCTACACCACACACTGTGCTAGGCGCCCAAGACCGACGGAAACGAGATCCCGGAGTTCCCCAGTGGAAGAGACAGCAGTAAACGAACAAACACAATAATTTCCGAAAGATGGAAATGTTACCCGAGAAATACCCAGGGTGTGGGAAGGAAATAATTCTGTGAGTGGCTCTGTGTCATACTGTCCAGTGCAGTGACTGGAGGCGGGACCTTCTGCTGGGGGCAGAGGAGTTTCTTGCAGTGAAATCTGATGTGCGTGCGCATGTGCGTGCGTGTGCGTGTGCGTGTGTGTGTGCGTGTGAGAGAGAGAGAGAGACAGACAGACAGACACAGAGACAGAGAGGAGATTGTTTACACATTAGTCAAAAAAGGTCTCGGATCAAAGAGTGTTGAGGCCCTGTCCTACACAGAGACGCACAAGAGAAGAAGTGCAGCAGTGAGAAATCCTGACTAGTTTTTATGCGGATCATGATCACATGCAGGTAACCAAACACCACTCAGCAGGGGCCCGGATCTAGGTTGAACCCTAAAGGTTGTGTGGTTTCCTACCTTAAGCCTTTCTGCAACAAATATTCACAACACGGCCTTCGCTTTCCTGAAAAGGCAGCACGACCCCTCTACAACATAATTTCAAAAACAAATCTATATCATGCCCCCAGAAAGCAAAAGAAGAAATGAAAGGAACGTAATTTAGGATACAGTGATGTGTACAGTATTGAGTGTGTGAATGCTCAGACGTGACCGCGTTAGAGAGAGTGAACTGATAGAATGCCTGCACCCAGTACAGCCTCAGGGACCACCCAGTACAGCCTCAGGGTAGCGGCTGGCCACCTGTGCTCCTCCACGTGCCTTGCTCTCTGGGTGCAGCTCCTCACCCCATGTGGGTCTAGCCCAGACTTCCTCACTTGGCAGCTGGCTTCTACGAGAGTGAAGCAGAAGGACCCACGTTTTCAAACTCCAGGACTCGAGGTCACACACCATGAGTTCTGCTGCATTCTTTTCATCAAAGCAAGTCCTAAGGCCAGCCTAAAATATTCAAAAAAGGGGGTGGGTGGGAACTGGAATACTTATTTACGGGAAGAGTGGCAAAGTCACATTGCAGACGGGCATGTGGGATGAAAGGTCAGGGTTGCCATGTGTGGGGGGAAAACCTACCATAGGAAGAGAAAAGCCCTGAGAAGTAAAACTAATAAAAAGAAATGCATCTGCCTACCGACTTCCTCGACATGCCTGGCACTGTACGAAGGCTTCCCGTGTATTACAGTAATTAAACCTGGAGCCACCCCAGGAGGGAGGTATCGTTATTCTCTCCACTCGACAGTGGACATAACATTTGAGTGCAGACCTCTGTGAAATGGAAGAAGAGACTAATTGCATATCAGGAGGAAGAGATAGCAGGCATGGACGCTCTCCTGACAATGCCCTGCAAGTGGACGTGTACTTGAATGGGTCAGAAGCAGCCAGGAGGCCAGTGTGAGGAGCAGAGAGAGAGAGAGAGAGAGGCGGACCCTGGTCGGAGATGAGGTCAGGGAGGGCGGGAGCCAGGCGGGGACACCGGGCAAGGACTTCTAATGTTATGCTGAGTGATACAAGAATCTTCTGGAGAGTTTTGACCAGAGGCAAGAAATCCTTTCACTTATGATTTTAAAAGGTCACTCACTCTGGCTGTTACATGGGAAAAGGATGTGGGGGGGTGGGGGTGGGGAAGCAAAAATAGGGAGACTAGGTGACTAGTTCAAAGGCCGTTGCAATAATAATCCAATAAAGAGGTGGTGATGGCTCAGACTAGGGTGGGAAGTTAAGGTCTGGTGTTAGATACTTTCCACAATTCAAGTCAACAGGATTTGTTGAAAATAAGGTGTGGGATGGGAGTGAAGGATGACTCACTTTTCAACCTGAGACATTGAAAGGTTGGAAATGCCTTTTACTCAGATTGGGAAAACTATGGGAGGAGCAGTTTGGCCAAGAAACATCTAGGGTGTATCTTAAGTAGGAAGGTGAGCACGGGAGTTTAGAATGCTGGGGGATAGGTTTAGGTTAGTGATGAGTGTTTGCATGTCATCATGTCATCATGCATGGGGTTGGATGAGTGGACCCATTCAAGGGAGTAAGAAGAGATAAATAAGGAGAGAGCTCCAAGGCCTGGGTCTTTGACATCTTCAATGTTTAGAAATCAGGGAAGAGCGGAGGTGCCACTAAATGAGCCTGAGAAGGGGTAGCCATTGTGCTTGCAGGAGAACCAAGTGATGTCCTGAAGATAAATGAAGAAAGTATTTAAGGAAGAGGGAGTGATCCATCATGTCAAATGAAGCTGATGGGTCGAGTCTGTTAAGAATTAAGAATTGATTTCGTAATGGCAATGGAAAGGCCAATGGTGACCTTCTCAGACTTGATTTTGGTGAGGACGTGAGGTTGGAAGCCTGTCTGGAGTATGTTCAAGGGACAACGGAAAGAGAGGAAGCGGAGACAGAATATGGACCAGTCTTGTGTGGGCTGGGTTGGCTCTGAGTCCTGACAACCCAATGCATGAGTGATGTCCATAGTGTCCTGTCCCCAGCAGCTCTTCTCTCAGGAAGAATATTTCTGAAAAAGAAATAAACTGTAGCTGAACGGTGTTGATGGGGGGCATTATAACATATTTGAATGCCGCTGGTCATGATCCAGAGGAAGGAAATGATCGATGGGGGAGATTTGCTGGAGCACTTGGCTTTGACCTTGGTAAAATGAGATGGGATGGTGGGGGTGGGGGGACATGTAGAGGGATTGGCTGTAGAAGAGCACATGCCACTTCATGAGCGCATGGGAGGAGGTACACTAAGGACAGCCCCGCTAAAATTAGATGCCAGGGCATCCGCTAAAAGGGCGGAAATGGAAACAGATGGCAGAAGTTAGAAGAGAGATAAGAAGGTGAGAAACAGGCAGCCAGGTACCTGGGAGCCAGTTACATTTGACCCAGGGAAGGCGGCACATGTCATGAGCAGCAGCAAGGACTCTTTGAAGGTGGGTAAGGCTCATGAATGCCAAGTACAAGCACCCTGTGGGCGCAGACTAGGTGGGGGATGTGCTTTCAACCTGATTTAGGTGTGGTTTTGCCCCCCTTCCTCCACAAGAGTGAGGGAAAGAAGAGTTGAGAGTATGCACAGAGGGCATTACAGTGATGGGTGATGGATTTCACCTTGGATAAGAACGAAGTGGTGAGGGGAGATGGACAGTGAAAGACAACATGGATTTTCACCTGGGTGACATGGAGGGCCTTTGGAATGTGAGCACAGCACGAACGAGCTGGGTGTGGGGCTGGTAGTAAGTTGGGAAGCTTAGAGTTGATACTAGAGACAGGTAATGGCAGCACATGGAAGTCTGGAGAGGACAGCGGCATGGGTGGCTGAAATGGGGCGAGGACACAATTGTGGTTGGGAAGGAAAAGAATTGGGGAGTTGGAGCGTTGGGTGGACCATCCGTACCGATGCTGACGTTACCGACCGGAATCTGTGTGTATGGCCACTTCCTGGAACACTAATGCTCAGGGAATGCTTGTCGAATGGAGTTGTTCATCCGATTGCAGTCTGAGACCAGTTTCTCCCGTGCACCAGGGAGGCAGGAATCAATGGAACCCCATTTCACGGTGAGGATACTAATCCCTAAACCTAGGGTGGAGCAAATCAGTTCTTCGGGGGAATGACTTGGTATCTTCTCTCGCCCCGGACCCTGCAAGCACTAAGCTTCCCAGAACCCCAGCAGAATGAATCCACATGACCTCAGCAAGCACTGTCGTCTTTAAAAATAGTGTTTCCGTTCTACGTAATTAGGAAAGAAGACAAAGATAAACAGAGGGTGCTTGCACACAGGTGAGGAAGGGGGAAAGAGGCGATGGCATTTGGATCTTTCCTCATCATTAGAATGGTCCCTAGAGTTTAGGAATTTTTGGGGGGAGGCGGACGTTCCAAGAGAAGTGAGAGCTTTGGCGCTGACCCTCTCTTAAGGAATGGTGCTGGGAGAACATGGCACTGGCACTGCGTGTGCAGCGCGAAACGCGTTGCGCTCCCAACCTCTGGCCGTTGTCTTGTTGGGAAGGTGGGATGTAGTTCCCCTTAGAGACAATGTTATATTTGAAATTTAGGTTTCTAGGCAAGTCTGTTTAATCACAATGTCCTCAAAAATAAAGAATATTATTTTGTTTTGTTTTAATACATAGGGCTGTCACATTTTATACAACTATACGTTAACGTAATTGGATGAGAGATCTTCCCCCGGCCCTTCTTTGGAGCTGTTTTAGCCCACAAAATAAGCAGTGACATCAATAGTTCTTCCATTTTAAGGAAGAATTAGGGTCCAGGTTGAGGTGTTGAAAGTGACATTTTTTGTGTGGCATAATGTCCCTGTTTTCTCTAGGCCTTTTGGGGGTTGTGAGGGAAGGAAAGGGTAAGTCATTCCCGAAGCTTATTTTGGCCTTGAGTCCAGGCATCCTACAATTCAGCAGGCACGGCATTAAAGTCCTGCCTAGCTCCTGGGTCTTCTTCCCCCGGGGACCAGAATGCACAGGGGAGAAGAAAGGGATGTATTGGTCAAACCCCAATAATAGCATAGCACTAGACCAAGATGGACTTGGGCGATGCACTTGATGGATGCAAAGCACAGGCCGACTTCTGCACCGAATGTATCTGATGCCTCCCCCCAACACCCCACCCTTCGAGAGTGTCCCCCTACCGTTGACACTGAGCTCTCTTCTCTTCCACACCCACCTCCAGCCATGATGGAAACGTCCTGACGGCGATATAGGGTGTAATTTTAAGGGCTCTGGAGAAAGGCTTCCCATCTTCTGACCATCCGGCTGTGCGTCCATGCTTGGTTTGTGGGAAGGATAACTTAGGGGCAGGCAATCTGATGAAGCTTTGGTGGACTACTGGCTTTAGAACATTGGGAAACTCAATGAGCTCCCCGAGACTCGGTTTCCTCATATGTGTAATGAAAGATGCCCACTAACACCCGGCTCAAACTGCCGTATGAATTGTACGTGCTCACCCTGAGTCGCCCACGGGCTGTGTGGTGGCACCGTCGGGCAAATTAGCACGGACATCAGCTCCCTCCTCCTGGCTGTAGGGGTAGCAATCACCTCCACTTTATAAAAGGAGGGGGCTGAGGCTCTGAGAGGTGAGTACACTGCAGAGATGGCATTCACACCCCGACAGGTCTTCCTCCCCTTACCTTACACCAAGGGCCCTTCGTGTCATCTGCAATGATGGAGACACTAATTGAGGTGGCTGTTGGTGTCATCCACAGTGTCCTCCCCGAACGCCCCCATCAGACAGAAAGAAGGTGCCTGTTCAGGTCTGTCAAAATGGCGAAACGATTCCAGGCTCTTCCCGAGAATGATTTTGACTTTTGGTGATAACTTATTTTTTTTTCTTTCTCCATCACCATATATTTAGCTTCCCCTCCCTCCTCTCTCCCATCCCCCATCTCCCCTCCCCTCCCCACTTGACCCCAAAGATAACGTTTTTTAACAAGAAGTTATGTCATTATCTTCCTTCCTGAGATGTGTATCACTGGGCCCCATTCAAGACGGACCTTTTTCAGACAACAATTAGAAAAAGCCATAGTGGGCAGAATACCAAATCCCAAAACTTCAGCCTGATTGGAAATGACAATCAAAACCTAAAGTAGTACAATAGTAAGAAAATGGAGACATATGAGACGCATTATTTTGATTTTTAATAATTGGAAATGAGAGAGCGCTTCGTTAAAGACAAAGGCAAAGATATGGCCAATCAACATTTCCTTGTGTAAAAGAAAAACAACAAAAGTCTCAGGTCTGTTGATCTCAGTCAGAGTAACTCTGTCACCCACCACACATCCAAACACATCTTTCAATCAGCAACCAAACACAAATACCAAATGAAAAGAATCACTAGGGCTGCAGAAGGGTTTGAGTTACAGGTTAGGTTTTTGATGAGAAAGTCAGTATTGGGAATATTTTTCTTTGCAAAATTGGAAACGCTGGCCCAATCTATCCCTCCAAGGATTAAGTTATCATCCAGGGATTTATTTTCATCGCAGAGGAGAGAGATGGGGAGACGAAATAATAGGGAGAGAGAATGTAAGCTACTGCAGGAGCCATGAGATAGGAGATGCTCCGGAGGAGAGAAGAGCTGGCAGAGCAGAGACAGTAAACGCTATCCATTGTGAGAGCGAGGCGAGGCGGTCGTCTGGGGGGGCTTCCTGCGACATGGACTTCATTTGCTTTTTTCCATCAGGGTGTCTGGGGAAAGACCTAATCATTTCTCGATTGAAATTTGATTCCTTTTTAGCTGCGTAGGCGGGAAATCACTTTGTGTTGGTCTTAAGTGTTTCAGGTGCGCTCCTGTCTCACGTCTACACTGCAGCCATCTGTTGGGAATAAATCTCTGTGATTGCCATCTGTGGACGGACAGGGAGAGCGACACACTTCTTTATTCAGGGAACGTTCATCTATTTTTGGTTCTAAGAAAGACCCTGGCGCTAAGGACACGAATTCACTCTAGAAACCATAAATCTTATGGAAATAGATATTTTTTTGACAGGGCTGGCTTGGAGTTAGAAACTTCTAGCATCACAATTCGTGCTTGTGTAGCTTAGGCAAGAACTTAAAATAGCTCTGTATCTCAGTTTATGAGTCCACAAAAAAGGATAATGCCCCTCTAGGGTTTTGGTGAAGGGCAAATGCAGTGATATTTGTAAAAGGCTTAGCATAGCACCTGGTGCATCGTGTGTTGAGTCAGTCAGGGTTCATTCAGGAAAGCAGAAATTCTAACTGGTGTAGAATTCTAACAGAGAGAATTTTAAAGAGACCGTGGGTTCAATAGGGGCCGGAAGACTAGAGAGGGAAAAACCAAACCAAACCAAAACACCGAGGCAGCACGGGGACAGAAACTGGAGAAATGGAGGGAGCAGGTGGGGTCTGAACTTGGAAATGGGGTAGAGGGTCTTGGGACTCAAATGTCTGGGGACACTGGCCAGCCAGAGTGAGGGTTTCTGAGGCAGCACAGTGAGATTGATCCTGAGACCACGAGGGAAAAGGTAAAACTGGAACAAATGGTAGCTGCTTCGGTGAGGAGCTCCTGCTAGTGTGACACAGACAGAGACAGAGGAAAATGGAAAGGAGCTTGTCCCCTCCTCTTCCTCTGTCCTTTCGGTCTCTCTCTGCTGTCCCCTGTGGGCAGAGTGTAAGAGGAAGCAGCGGACAAAGTGGAAATGTGGTTTGTAGAACCTCACCCAGCATCAAAGCAGAGCATGAATAGCCAATAACTGGACATACGAGGTCGGACAATTGCTTTTACGGACGCATCCTAGACAAAGTGCTACACACCTCACTGCTGAGTGTCACTACGGTCACCTTGGAAGGACCCCCTTGGGAAGCTGTGCATCGACGCGAGCGCCGAGTCCACCCTTCAAAGCCATTTTGGAACTGTTTCTGGAATGGTCATCAGAGCTGTTGTCGTCCCCAAAATCTGACCATTAAGTTGGCGAACTTGCCACCATGCACTTATGTTGGCAGCGCTGTGCAAACAACCTGATGAGGTGTCATGACCTTGCACTGGAGGACAAATCACTGTCATTTGAACCTTTCCAGGAAGGAGGGACAGAGCTTGTGTAGTGGTAGCTGCTGGATGTTACTGGAACATAAGACACAAGAGGAGAGGTTGGGAGTGTGGCTGGCTCCGCGTGCCGTGACGTCTATTGCATGTCTGCTTTGGAATTGCGGGAAGTGTGCTCAGCGTTCCAAGGTGGTTAAGGCGATTCTCATTCTCAAAGTGCTCACAGAAGGCAAGGACATAAGTGCTGAAAGCACAGGCAAAGTTCAAGAATCAGTCCCGCTTTGAGACGCAACAGTCTCTTTCTTTGGATCGCCCCATTTTCTTATGTCCTTTTCAAATCTTATCAGTTTCTATTTTAGACCAAACTTGTCCAACTCAGGGCAGCTTTGAATGAGGTCCAACACAAATTCTTAGAACATTACCAAAATTATACATGGACCTTTTTTTTAGCTCGTCAGCTATCTCTGGTGTGAGTGTATTTTAGGTGTGGCCCAAGACAATTCTTCTTCTTCCAATGTGGCCCAGGGAAGCCGACAGGTTGGGCACTGCTGTTCAGATTATGAGAGTGGCAAACGGGTTCTCTATGATTTAAAGTAAAAGATAATTTAAAATTATTGAGGCAACTCAGTGAGGATGGAAAAGACACACAATTATAGTTTTAAGGTGATCAGATACTGCTCTATAAAACTTGCAATTTGAAGTTCATCTAATCATCCATCCATCCATCCACCATCCATCATCCATCCATCATCCATCCATCCATCATCCATCCATCCATCCACCATCCATCTATCATCCATCCATCCACCATCCATCCATCATCCATCCATCCATCATCCATCCATCATCCATCCATCCATCATCCATCCATCATCCATCCATCATCCATCCATCCATCCATCATCCATCCATCATCCATCCATCCACCATCCATCCATCATCTATCCATCCATCTGTCCATCCATCCATCCATCCATCCATCCATCGATTTTGTCCACCCTCCCTTTCTCTTTTCCTTCCTTCCATCTGTGCAGCCCACAGATTTCTAGAGCTGTGTCCGGTGCTCAGTGCTGGACTATTGCAAATAACTACAATATAGTTCTTTCCCTCAAGGAACTCCCAGTCTAATAGGGCATGCAAACATGTAAACACCAAATTATAACCAAATGGTAAATGCTTTTATAGAGAAGCATGGACAAGCTACTAAGTTTTTGGTCCGAAGAATATTATTAAAAACACATCTAAAGCAACAGGAAAATAATTCCTGGAATGTTCGGTGTAACATCTTAACCATGCAGTTATGAGCCTGTCCTCAGACCCTGGATCTTCTGATTACTGGTTCTGTAATCTTAGCACGCTCCTTAAATGTTTTTGTGCTTTTATTTTTTCATATTTAAAATGGAACTAATGGTATTTCGCTTATAAGACTGATGGTAATATTAAATGATTCAACTCAACACGTATAAAGCACTTAGAATCATGTCTAGCACAGAAAGTAGCAAAGACGTGGGCTAATATTAATATCTGCATAGTACCTTAGAGTTTAAGTTCATCGTTGCATTTAATCCTCAAGCCTCTTCCTATCCTGGGGAAACAGACAGGGTAGTTCTTGCTTTTCAAACAGAATCATAGGTCCATGGAGGTGATTTTTTGGGGAAAGTCACAGAATTGCAGAGCAGTGGACCTGGAAATCGATCTCAGGGTTTTGTCTATGATATTCTTTCTATTATGCCATGAGGCATCATGTTTTCAATGAGGAATAATCGCACCTTGGATAAACATCATTGGATATGATACTGCCACTGTGCAAAGTTGAAGCATCGTATTTTGACTTGGAAAAGCACCTGCCATTCCCCCAGTGACATAGCTACTGACTGCCTGCAGCTGGGCTGACTGTAAATACAGCCAAGTGACTTATGCTGCAGCATAACCTGGTCTCTACTGCCTTGCCCACAACTGCCACTCAATACAAAGTCCCTGGTGATCAAGGGACAGAAGGCACATGGGTCAAGGAGCTGCCAAACACCAAATCCACATCTTAATCAGTTGCAGACAGTCACCTCCACTCAAGTCCTTGATGGGAAAATGGCTCCCGCAGGGGTCCATCGAATTAGGAATTCAATGTCTTTTTAAAGTCAAAGCTAGCTTTGGAGATTGAAATCACTCAGGAGTGAGATGTTTCTGATTGATATTCCATTCAAAAGGCGGATAGGGTTCCTTGACTGTTGCCCTTGGCTTTGGGGTCAGGTCCTGTGAAAATGCATCAGAACCCTGTATGCTGAGATGCGTGCAGCTGAGACACAAACAGGAAATGTGCAGGAACCCCGTGCTTTCCTGGAGAGGGAGCATAGACTACATGTGGGGGTGCCACAGAATTAAGGGGGGCATGGTGATTACAGCAAAGGACATGGGAGACATGGAGATCTGTTCTTTAAAGTTCATCTCTTGAATGCCATGTGCTGAGCCCTGGGGCAGTGAGATGAAACAGCATTTGCTTCCTGGGAGTTCCCAGGCTGGCTGGGGAGAAGCTTGGACACGTACATGTATTACGGTGTAATACTGGGGAAGATACGACTCTGTACGGGTAACACGGAAGAAATGATTCATTTTATGCCTGGGAATCTGAGGTTTCAGTATGTAGAGGCTATCTAAGCAGGATTTTAAAGCACAAATCAGAGTTTTCTAGGCAGATCATTTGAGGACATGCATTCTAAACAGGACATTGTCTGTCTAAGGGCCTAGAGTCACGTACATGTTCAGCTTAACTCATCTGGTCTCTTGAACACTTGTACCAATTACCGGCACGTGGTATTACCTTCTGAATTTTTGCCAAACCAGTGGGTGTAAAATAGTATCTTATTGTGGCTTGATTTGCACCTCTTTAATTACTAATGGGGTTCTGTATCTTCTCCGTGTTTGTTGACGATTTGCGTACTCTGTGCACTGCCTGTCCTTTCTGCTTCGGTGCAGTACGTATGAGGAAAGAGCGTGAGTGGCATGGAGTTAGCATCTGTTTACCACGTGCCATTGTGTGGGTACTTTAAACACATTTATTAAAGCGATTATTTTTAATTATCTGTTTTTTAAGATGAGAAAACTGAGATTCATAAAGCATATATAATTAGCCCATCTTACTTGGCTATTGTGTGGCAGAGACAAGATTTAATCACAGTCTGTCTGACTCCAAAGATTATTCTATTCTGTGTGCTTTTCACGGCTGTAGGCAGATACCACAACCCCGGCCAGTACCATTACACACGTAAAGCCTCCGAGACAAGGTGGAGGCCTCGAGGTCCTGCCTGCCTGATGCCAGATTTGCTCCAGCTTCACTGTCTCTCAGCACAGAGGTCCCAAAGGCTGTAGACCAGAGCCGACCCCAGCTGGGTGATGGCACGAAATTACACGTTGGAGAGAGAGTAAGTGCTGTTCCTGCTTTTGACCGTGGTGGTGATAATGGCTTACACAGTTAGGGGGCCTTCTGGGGTCAGCGCACCTGCGCCTCTCACCCCGTATCCGCTGCTGGCCAGGGCCCTGGCCACGTCTGGCCTTCTCCTCGCCCCTGTCCCATGCAGTGCAGAGTGATGAAAGACAGTCCCAATTGCCCGCAAGTAAGCCGGCGACCAGCTAGCCCAGCGGACACACAGACTTACAGCCAGGATGAAAATAGCGACGACGTCACTTCGTAGCAGCTCACCATTTATGTTCCCTTTCTTCTTTCTTCCTTGGTGCTTTGTAAGAAAACCCATCTGGGGGTTGCCATCAGGAGGGGAGAATGGGGTCCTCTCAGTTGGTTCAATTTTCAGACCATCACGAAGGCAGGAAAAGCTTTCAGCCGTCTGCAAATGGCAACACGTGGACCCTGAGTCAGGCCATGTGCAAGGGACCCGAGCGACGGGGTGACTTTCACCTCTTCTGAAAGGTGCTCCCACCCCACATCCTTTCGTTGGCCTTCTAATGTGTCCCGTCGAAAGCTGTAGCCAGCGAATGTGCTGGAAGGCTCACCCTGCTTTTCTCACTCAGAGAAGCTAAGACACGGTTTGCCTCTGAGCGGCCCTCCCGCGAGCGCCACACCCCGGAGCCTCTGTGGGCTTCAGCGTGCTTGCTTCTCCGTCCCTTCCCCTCCTCCCAGTCCTGTTCTGTGCTCAGAGCATCTCGGTTCCCATGGAGACAGGCCGTGTGGCTCAAGAAGCGCACAGTGGGTTCGGGGAGCACAGCACACCAGGGTCCACCTCCAGCTCCACCTATTAGAGGCTTTGCGATCGTGGGAGAGTCATGTACTGTCCTGAGCCTCATTTCTTCCTCTGTGCAGGGGGGACCCGACCGGCCTCACAGGGTTGTTGAGTGACTGCAATGTAATCCTGTGTGTAAAAGTGTTTTGCACACAAAATGGATCGTACTGGATTATCTTTTTATATTTATGGTGCGCTCTGGCTCTGGCTCTTTTTTATGTTTTGAAACTAACCTTCCATTTCCAACTAAATGCTCTTAACCAAAACGCCTTTCGAATTGTCCTTTGTCTTTTTTTTTTTTTTTTTAAGTTCTGGGGCTGTGTGATGGTTAATTTTATATGTCAACTGTGTGGGCCATCAAGCCTAGATATCTGTTCAAACACTATTGCGGATGTTTCTGTGAGGGTGTATGTGGATGAGGTTAATATTGAAATCGGCAGACGGCGAGTAAAGCAGGTTGCCCGCCCTAATGTGAGGGGGCCTCATCCAGCGGTTGAAGTCCTTAATAGAACAAAGACTGACCTTCCCCAAGCAACAGGGAATTCTGCAGCAGATGACCTTCACCTTGACCTGTAGCCGTGACTCTTTCCTGGGTCTCCCGCCTGCTGGCCCACACTACAGATTTTGAATCTACCAGCCTCCAGAATGACAGGAGCCAATGCCTTACATTAATTCTCTTTCTGTGCACACATACACACACACACACACACGCGCACATGCACACGCACGCACTATTGGTTCTGTTCCTTCTGAAAACCCTGGCGAATATGGGCGGGAGAGTGATAGCATCCTCCTAGGTTGCTACTGGGCTGAGAAGCAATGACTTCTCATCAGAGCCTTTCCTCTCCCTGGTCCGTCAGGATGTTGGTCTGGGAGGAGGGCTCTTGACCATCAGGTTTGTCTCCTGCTGTCAACATAGCTCCTGATGGGAACAAATCTACCAGTTACTAACACCTCCCGCAGGAAGCTCTGCCTCTCCATGAGCTTCTACTTGCGACAATCCCAGACCAGGCCTGAATCCTATTTGAGAACGTCCCTGCTCTGGATATTGGCAGGCTTTGGACGTTGGTCCATTGGTGTCGATTAAACATCAGTAATGCCACCTCACTGCCCTCCTTAGATGTCCCCAGTACTTGCCTACTTCTGTCACATCAAGGTCCCCCTCCTGTTTCTTGGCTCTGAGCATGCCACACCTGTTTCCTTCTTGTCCCTTGAATGTCGTGACATGCTCATGTCTGCCTCCATCCCTTTGCCCATCTTTCCTGAAGTGGCTTCCCTCCTTCCACTCAGGGCCGTCCTGCCTTCAGACCCCTCTCCAGTCCCCCACGGAGACCTCCCTGACAGCCCCTGCCTCCTGCGGGTGCCTTTCAAAACCCCTGACACATCTGCACTGCAGCGTTTGGTAATACCTCATCTACTGGCCTGTGGTAATTTTTTTTTAATGTGTCACTTTTAGATTCTTAACTGACTGGAGGGCTTTTAAACTCAATGATGTGAGAAATGGTTAATTGAACAACTACTATTTATTCTGTTACCAGAGATAAAGCCCAGGTGGAAGACATGACTTGTATTCTTAAATGGCTCATAGCTCATGGGAGAGGTAGACCAGTAATCAGCAAATTAAAATGCAGTCTTATGAGTGTTATAATAGAGATACGCGCAAAGCCTTCTGGGGGAAAGGGAGTGTGGGAAGATGTCTGTAAGGAGGGATCTGGTTGAACACCTATTATGTTTTGAGCCTTGTGCTAGGGGTTTGTACGCACCCCCTTACTTAATGCTACAACAGTCTTGCAAGGAGGCTGGAGAGCGGTGTCCTCATTTTCCTAATGAGACTGAGAAAGAAACAACTTGCTAAGATCAGAGAGTTTGGTGGGATTCACGGCTCTGCTAGCTCCAACGCCCACGCATTTTTCCATTATCCTACTTTCCGGAAGCGTTGCTTAGTAACCACTGGCGAGTCCTGTTCTGCTACTGACCTCGAGGACCCTTGTCTTTGTGTGTGTGTGTGTGTGTGCTATTTGCACCTTTTCTCTCACATTAACTTTGATTTTGCTGGAGATTACCGAAGTAAGACAACAAACACTAACAGTAAACAGAATCATAACAGTAAACAGAATCATAACAGTAAACAACAATAAAATCCCTCTCATTATTAATTTGCTGTTAAAACCCAAATGTGAAGGAATGCATTTTGTTAATTTATTATTTGGTTGGTAGCCAGACACAATCATTAAAAATTCAACCCATGTTAAGGTATTCCATCAAATCTAATTATGAAACAATATTTTTTGATGAGTTTATTATAAAATCTCTTTGTTATTCAACCGGTTTTGTTTTTTCCGAGAAACAATAGGCTCAAATATGCTTTTGATATGGAGGAAGGGAAGAAGGAAAGAAGGAAGGAAGGCAGAGAAGAAGGAAGAGGGGACCAAGATGGCGGACCACTGCAAGGCATTCTGGGAGTGACAGTCTACCAGTAGGTCTGGACCCGTTGACAGTAGAGGACTTGCACCTTTTCCTTGTACCTGTTTAATATTCTGTGTTCACCATCTTCAGGTCAGGGGAGTGCCTCCTATGATAGGGCTCTTTTATCTTGGGCTGTTCTAACAAATGACCATAAATTGAGTGGGTTAAAGAACAGAAATTTATTTCTCTTAATCCTGGAGGTTGGAAAGTCCAAGATCAAGGTACTGACTGATTTGGTTCCTGGGGAGGGCCCATTTCTGGCAGAGATGGATGCTTTTTGCTCTATCTCCTCATTGGGGTTGTGGGGGGGGG
>PVJL010017615.1:0-17817 GCA_004026885.1 Lyroderma lyra
GTTCTTTGTTTTTTCTGTCTGGCTTATTTCACTAAGCATGATGATCTCCAGGTCCATCCATTTTGTTGCAAATGGCAATATTTCATCTTTTCTTACAGCTGAGTAATATTCCATTGTGTATATGCACCACAGCTTCTTTATCCAGTCATCTGTCGCAGGGCACTTTGGTTGTTTCCATGTTTTGGCCACTGTGAACAGCATTGCAATGAACATTGGGGTACATAAGTCTTTGCAGACAAAGGTTTTCACGTCTTTTGGGGAGATCCCCAGGAGGGGGATTGCTGGGTCACATGTTAACTCCATTCTCAACTTTCTGAGGAACCTCCACACTGTCTTCCACAGTGGTTGTACCAGTTTGCACTCCCACCAGCGGTGTACCAGAGTTCCTTTTTCTCCACACCCTCTCCAGCACTTGTTATTCCTTGTCTTGTTGATAACAGCCATTCTCACAGGTGTGAGGTGGTATCTCATTGTGGTTTTGATTTTTTTTGCTCCTTTATCGAAAATTACTTCTCCATAAATTTGTGGGTTTATTTCAGGGTTTTCAGTTCTATTCCATTGGTCTATATTTCTGTTTTTCTGCCAGTACCAAGCTCTTTTGACTATTGATGCTTTATAATATAAACTGAAGTCAGTGAATGTAATGCCACCAGTCTTATTCTTTTTATGTAGTATTGCTTTGGCAATTCCAGGTCTTTTATGGTTCCATATAAATTTACTAATTCTTTTATCTATTTCACGGAAGTATGATTGTGGGATTTTGGTGAGTATTGCATTAAATCTGTAGATCGCTTTAGGCAGAATGGCCATTTTAACAATGTTAAGTCTTCCTATCCATGAACAGGGGATATTTTTCTACCTCTTAAAGGCTGTTTCAACTTCTTTCAAAAGTGTCTTATAGTTTTCCGTGTATAAGTCTGTCACGTTCTCCATTAAGTTAATTCCCAGGTATTTCATTCTTTTTGTTGTGATAGCAAAGGGAATTGACTCCCTCATTTCTTTTTCTGTGGATTTGTTGTTTGTATATAGGGATGCTGTTGATTTTTTTACATTGATTTTAAATCCTGCGACTTTACTATATTTGTTTAATGTTTCTAATAGTTCCCTTGTGGAATCTTTGGAATTTTTTATATAAAGGATCATGTCATCTGCAAATAGTGACAATTTGACCTCTTCTTTCCCAATTTGGATACCTTTGATTCCTTTCTCTTGCCTGATTGCTGTGGCTAGAACTTCCAGTACTATATTAAATAACAGTGGTGACAGGGGGCATCCCTGTCTTGTTACTGATTTTAGGGGAATAGGCTTCAGCTTTTCCCCATTCGGTATGATGTTAGCCAAGGACTTGTCATATATGGCCTTTATTATGTTGAGATACTTTCCTTCTATACCTATTTTATTTAGTGTTTTGATCATAAATGGATGTTGTATCTTGTTGAAAGCTTTTTCTGCATCAATTGAAATGACCATATGGTCTTTATCTTTTATTTTGTTTATGTGGTGTATCACATTGATTGATTTTCGTATGTTGAACCATCCTTGTGCTCCTAGGATGAATCCCACTTGATCTTGATGTATGATCTTTTTGATGCATTGTTGTATTCTGTTTTCTAATATTTTGTTTAGAATTTTTGCATCTGTTTTCATCAGAGATATTGGTCTATAGTTTTCTTTCCTTCTGTTGTCTTTGCCAGGCTTTGGTATTAGAGTAATGTTGGCCTCATAGAACGAGTTAGGAAGTATTGCTTCCTCTTCAATTTTTTGGAAGAGTTTGAGGAGGACAGGTGTTAATTCTTCTTTGAATGTTTGTTAAAACTCATTGGTGAAACCATCTGGTCCAGGACTTTTGCCTTTAGGGAGATTATGGATAGTCATTTTAATCTCTTCACTATCAATTGGTCTATTTAGATTATCCAGTTCTTCTTGGTTCAATCTAGGTAGGCTATAAGTTTCTAGAAACTTGTCTATTTCTTCTAGGTTGTTAAATTTAGTGGCATAAAGTTCTTCATAATATTTTCTTATAATCCTTTGTATTTCTGTGGTATCAGTGGTAATTTCTCCCCTTTCATTTCTAATTTTGGATATTTGTGTCTTTTCCTTTCATCTTTTGATTAGTCTAGCCAGGGGTTTGTCAATTTTGTTGACTTTCTCAAAGAACCAGCTCTTCATAATATTAATTTTTTCTATTGTCCTTCTGTTCTCTAACTGGGTTAGCTCTGCTTTAATTTTTATTATTTCTTTCCTTCTGCTGACTTTGGGTTTTGTCTGCTCTTCTTTTTCGAGTTCTTGAAGATGGAATGTTAAGAAGCTTACTTGTGATTTTTCTTGTTTCTTAAGATAGGCGTGTAGTGATATAAATTTCCCTCTTATTACCGCTTTTGCCGTGTCCCAATAATTCTGATACGTCGTATTTTCATTGTCATTAGTTTCTATATATTTTTTAATCTAATCTTTTATTTGTTCTTTTATCCAGTCCTTTTTAAATAAGCTGTTGTTTAATCTCCATGTATATGTGTTTCTTTCTGCTTTCCTTTTACAGTTGATCTCCAATTTCAAAGCTTTGTGGTCTGAGAATACACTTGGTATGATTTTGATCTTCTTGAATTTGCTGAGGCTACTTTTGTGTCCCAGCATGTGGTCTATCCTTGAGAATGTTCCATGTGCACTAGAAAAGAAGGAATAGTCTGTTTTTGCTGGATGAAGTGTCCTGTAAATGTCAATGATGTCCAATTGCTGTCATTTAGAGCTGATGTTTCCTTATTTATTTTCTATTTGGATGATCTTTCCATGGCTGTTAGCGGGGTTTTTAAGTCTCCCACAATGATTGTGTATTCATCAGTTTCTCCTTTCAAATCTGTTAGTAGTTTCTTTGTATATTTTGGTGCATCCTGGTTGGAAGCATATATATTAATTAGTGTCAAATCCTCTTGTTGTTGTATTGTGCCATTTATCATGATGCATGTCCATCTTTGTCTCTTGATATCTTTTTTAACCTGAAGTTTATTTCATTAGATATCAGTATGGCAACTCCTGCTTTTCTCTGGTTACCATTTGCTTGGAGTATTGTTTCCCATTCTTTCACTCTGAGTCTGTGTTTGTCTTATGGCTGAGGTGTGTTTCTTGGAGACAGCATATGGATGGGTTCTGTTTTTTAATCCAGTCTGCTACTCTGTGTCTTTTTATTGGTGATTTCAGTCCATTAACATTTAGAGTGATGATCAATATGTGAGGATTTGCTGTGGCCATGACTTATTTGTTTGTTTGTTTTTGTTTTATTTTTGTTTCTTTCGTGTTGCCCCAAATTTGTTCCATTTTTCCTGATGTTTTATTTCAGGTTGAAAAGCCTCCTTCAGTATTTCTTGGAGTGCTGGCCTTGTGCTGGCAAATTCCCTCAGCTTCTGTGTGTCTGAGAAGGTCTCTATTCCACCTTCATATCTGAAAGATAATTTTGCTGGATAATTTATTCTTGGCTGGAAGTTTCTCTCTTTTAAATTTTTGAATATTGGATTCCACTCCCTCCTGGCTTGCAGAGTTTCTGCTGAGAAATCTGAAGCCAGTCTGATGGATTTTCCTCTAAAGTTATAGTTCTTTTTTCCCTGGCTGCCTTGAGAACTGTCTCTTTGTCTTTAGTTTTGGACATCTAGGGGTATCTAGGGGATGTGTTTTCTTCTTGAACTTGGGGTTCCAGATCTTCCCATAGGTTTAGAAAGTTCTCATCTACTATTTGTTTGAGTATGTTCTCTGTAGAATTCTCTACCCCCTTCTTCTATTCCTATTATCCTGATGTTGTTTTGTCTCATGGAGTCAGATAGTTCTTGTAGAGTTCTTTCAATCCTTTTGGTTCTATTTTCCCTCTCTTCCTCTTTCTTTGCTGTTTCCATGTTCTGATCTTCAATATCACTAATTCTTTCCTCCATCTGGTTGGCCCTGTTTCCTATGGCAGTTATTTCATTTCTCACTTCTTTTATTGTATTATTTATCTCTCGCATTTCCATCTCAATCTTCCTTATGTTTTGAATTTCTTTGTTAAATTGTTCCTTTTGTTCATGGAATTCCTTTTTTATGTCATTCATGTCCTTTTTTATGTTGTTTATCTCAGCCATGGTGCTCTGCCAGTATGTTTTCATTTCTCTCACAGCCTTTAGAATGGCTACTTTAAATTCTCTTTTACTTAATTCGGAAACTTCTAGGTCTAAGAAGCTGTCTCAATAAATGTCCTGTTCTTTCTGAGGATTTTTAGTTTTTAAGGAATTGATCCTGTCTGCTGAGTTCTTCCTCTTTGACATGAGGGTGTTATGTTCACTAGTGCCCAGGAGCCCAGATTGGTACTTTTGTGGTGTCTTGCTTTAGGGCAGACATGAGGTAGTACTGGGGGGGAGCAAGTTTTGGGAAAGAGAGGGGTTGTTTATTTCTTATTTCTGGTCTCCTGCTATGTTTGGAGGTGGTGCGCATCTATCATGGTCCTTCCGCTTCCTCTAGTTAGTTAGTTGGTTGGGGAGGTTGTAGAAAAGGGGAGAGGCCAACAAAAGGCACACCAGGGCAGCTCCACCTTCTGCCCTATGATAGGGAAGCTGGGTGATGCAGGCCAAGGCTGCTCCTGCTGGCTGGGACATATGCTATCTAATCCTCCTTCCTTCCCAGGCCGCTTCTGTGGCCAAATGTTGGGACAGATTCTGCAGGCTCGCACTGCTTTCAGGACCCAGGGGATCTCAAGCAGGCATGCACACAAGTCCGAAGCTGTGGGTCTGACCCCGTGGTAGGAAGGCAGCCGGCCCACCTCCTCAGTGGACCTGGAATGGGAGCCACAGCCCCGCGTAGGGGCCGCACACGCAAAAATGTACCATTTTAAATGGGACAGAAAACGATGATACTGCCCTGTTTCAAACAGCACATCTGGTCAACCTACTGACACCTTAAATTTAGCCCAGTGAGACTGAGACTAGGCTGATCATACATGCCATCTGAAATGGGACAATACCATTATTTGGGGGGGGGGGGGTCTGCTTAAAATGATACATCTGGTCAGCACACTCTAAGGGTGACTATGACAGGAACTTCCTGAAGCCAAACCTATACACAGCCCTTGGCCCTGAAGCCAGGAATGATATTGATCCCATGGTGACCTGTCCTTGTGCAGATTCTTTATTATCAGGGCCACTGGGTGATTCTAGCAGGTTTGACTCCAGGATGGAAGAGAACAAGGAGGAGAAAGGGCAGTGAGAAAATGAAGTGCCCATGGGCAATGCACATTTGTCAAATGTTTAGCCACCTGGTGGTGTAGTGGCTTGAGGCTTCGGTGCTGGCCCTGTCAAGGCTGCGGCTTGGGTTTGATTCCCGGCCGGGGAACTACCCGCATACAACAAAAAAAAATGTTTAGCCACCCCACATTCAGATTCTTTTGGGAAATAACCTCTTCCATCACTGTTTGGGTCTTGGCAGGACACTAACTGGGTCTCCCACTGGGAAACTGCTACTCCCTGGCAGCTATGACACAGATATGTGACCAAGAGTTGACTGAGTTGCTGCTCCTAACTAGGATCTTGACCTAGAGGTGTGAAACACAGATGAAAAGACAGATTATTTTGGAAGCAGCAATGGGGTCATGAGTCCAGCAGCCACCATGACAGGAGGGTTCCACAGTGGCTGTGTCCACAGCAGAGGTCTCTCATTAGCTTTGTTGTTGGGACCATGGCTGTGTTCTTGGTTGCTCAGCATTCTTTGGTCACTGCCCTTTTTCTTCTTTCTTTAGGACTTGTTGCCTAATCATTTGTAAGTCTATATACTATTCAATCATCTTCCTATACATTTTTTCTGCCTCTGTCAGCCAGAATTGGTTTCTTTTATTGCAACCAAGAACACTCACCAGTACGCAAAATGTGGATATTGACACCATGGAGAGAGCTTAAGGGATGAAGGCTGGCAGTGGGAGAGACACTTGCTTAAAGATCAGGATTCCTGGCTTTATCCCTGAGTTGCCTGATGACTGCTGTAATGCAGGTGGTTCCCAGGCAACAGAGCATGGCAGGCAAGGCCTTTAGTCTTCATGGGCACCAATCAGAACATTGATGACTGATGTCACTTTGAGGAGGGGCATTGGAGACCGCCACATAAGTTTTCTCATTTATTAATTGCTTTTCTTATGTGAAAAATAATATCATGGTAGTGTACAAACCCAGAAAAAATGCAGAATAATAAACCTCTTAACTCAGCAAACACTACAACTGTTATTATCATCTTTCCCTTTTGCATTTATCTTTCTTTGCAGCAACAGCTTTTCATAATTCCATTATGGTCCATGTAGCTTTGCCTTCTGCCTTTTCCACATTAGTTTGAATTATCACAAACACCTGTCAGACCTTTGAACTATGGCAACATATGATCCCTGCTGGTGGATGCATCTTCCTCTAGTTTATTGCTCACTTCTTTTTTCAGCATCAAAGAGTCTTCCAACTTTTGCCATGATAGACAGTATAGAAAAGCACATGTTTCTGCAATAATTTTTTCTATTCCCCATAACTAATTACCTTGGCATCAATAAGCCCCAGGGGGTGAGAAAACTATGTGCAAGTATGTGAACATTTCTATGACTTGCCATATCTTGCCAAATTGCTTCTCCAAGAGGTGGTGCACTTTGCACTGCAATTGGTGACACCACGTGGATGATGTCCCCTTGCCCTCCACAGCACTGGAATGCCCTACCATGTCAGATGGGGGAACTGAGAACTCTAGAGGACTGTGCTTTTCCAAACTTCTTGAGCCAGCTGCTGTCCTTGTACTCACACCATAATTTGTGGCACTTACAGCCACTCTGGACCACACTATGGTTGGCTGAATTCCAAAAGGTGCTATGCGCATCCAACTCTATTTCTCGCTAGGATGACCTACTGTCCTAGTTCACCTAAGACTGAGGGCACTCCAGGAATGCAGGGCTTTCATTGTTAAATCAGGAAATTGCCAGGCAAATTGAGATGAGTTTGTCATCCTACAACTTGTAAATATCACCTTTTCCATAGACTATAGCAGAATCACTTCCTCCAAACCTGCTGACTGAACATATATTTGTGCTAATAGATTAGAGAGAGAAGAAACAATGAGGAAGAGCCTGGTCTGAAAGAGAAGAAGCTTCCGTGGTGACTGAGGCAAGTATTCATGGAAGACCTACCTAGTGCTGCCTTTGGCTTGTCTCATCAGAAACATTCAGAACCACTCACTGATCACAGCATAGGAGTGTGTCTGCAGCAGGGCCTGGGGCCCAGGGCTTCCCATTCCTTTATTAAACAAAAATGCCTAATTAACTGTTGTTTATTTGTGCTCAACAAACCCAGGGCCTCTACAGAAGTGTGAATAGGGACAACTCAGGCACTATCATCCTGGGTCTCATGACCCAATAGGGAAGACAAATGGCAAATAAAACAATGACCCAAAGCATCTCAAATGCCATCCCTCTTGCTTTCCCAGAATCGGGATCACACAGTCCAGTCCTGACACTTTCTCTCCTCTGAACCTGCCCTTGGCCTTGTGACCTTTGTCCTGGCCCTTCCCTTACTGCTAATGACATACCATGTTCAAATGAGCAGTTAAGGGATAAGGTGACTTTCCTGCTCATAGAGGGACACTGGGACCCCCATCATGTAAAGGAGCGGGTGTAGATGACTTTGTGGCAGAGTGCTTCATGACATGGGCTGCAGGAGTTTGACTCCCAGCATATGCACTTCCCAGCACTGGGAGTCTGAGCATATTACCTAACCTCTCTGTGCATCACCTGCAAAGTGGAGTCTCAACAGCATCCACCTCCCAGTGTTACTGTGGAATTACATGAGTTTGTGTCTGTAAAGCACTTGGAATAGCAAAGGTTACCTGCTACGATTATGGGTAAAATGCAGCCCAACCAAGAACCTCATTACCTGTCTGTTGCGTTGCTTTCTGTTTCTTGCTCAAACAACTTGGCCCACAACTCATAACCATTGGGGTCTGAGAAGGAAAAGGTACTATGATCTTCTGAAGATGCATTTTGCTAAACCTGAGTAGTGATTTGGGGACTCTGTGTTGTACAAACAGAAAGTGTTGGTTCCAGAGAAGCAACAATTTTGAGGCATGTGGGATGTCATGGTGGTTCCCAGACATCTAGAGCAGGGTGTTCCTGGTACGGGCAGGGTCAGGGAGAGGGAGGAGCTGGGAATGATTCCACCCAGGTGGATGTGAATGCCCTCCCTCCCCATGGGCAGCACAGAGAGCAGTGAGCACACCAGAGTGAGTGACTCACACTCCAGGAGGAAGAGCCACATGGAACACAGGGTCTGTGTGCTGAGGGCGATGGGTGGTGGAACGAAGGGCCCAAAAAGACAGGGCTGGACACCTGTGCTTCCTGAGGCTGCAGAAGGGCCTCATGCTGGTTTCGTGCTCTATTGTTGCTGTGTTGAAACTCTTAATAGTTTGGAACATGATCCCCATGTTTTCATTTTGCTCTGGGCCCCATGGTGGATGGAGCTGGTCCTGCAGGAGGGTGAGAATGCCCAGAGTGGCGAGGTGGGTGAGGCCCTGGAGAGAAGCTGAGCTGCTGAAAGCTCTAGGCTCCATCTATCGTGGGAGGAAACTCACCGTGGGAAGTAAAGAACCTGATTCAAGACCTCACCAATGACAATGAAGAGGCAGCCAGTGCCCAAGGCCTCAATGAAGCCCTCATTTGGCAGTGAGTTCCTCGTTTCCAGGACAACCAGCAGCTGCAGCCCAGACAGCAGGTAGCAGGGATTCCTGGATGAGACTAGTCTCCAGGCTAAGCCCTGGCCTAGTGAGCTACAAGCAACCTTGTGCCTTTTGCCGGGTGCCCTGAGTAGAGAATCCCAAGGGAATAAGGCCTGTGTGGCCCAAGGGTGAGGTCCAGAAGGTTCTCAGAGAAGGCTGGTGGGACATGGGCTTGGGCAGGCCTGGGGTGAGTGTGGAAATAGCTCTCTCCTGGCAGTTATAGACCTGGCTTAGAATCCCAACTCTGGTCAAGCAGCTCAACTCTGTGAGCTTCACTTTTCCTATTGTACATTGCAGGAAACCATAGTCCCAAACTCACAGGGTCACTATGAAAACAAGATGATGTGAGTACATATCGACCTGCCTTGCATGACACCAGGCACAGAATGCTCAGTATCATTCACAGTTGTCATTATCCATGTCCCAGGAGCTCTCAAAGCATTTAAGTGTCATCTAGTTGGTATATTTGCTCCTGTCTACCTCTGGCCTTCAGCCTGGCAGGCTGAGGCTCATTTCCTGTATGTGTGGAGGGTCAACACTTCCTTGGGCAAATCCCATTTCCCAATCCCAACAGACTGACCAGGTCATGGCTAGGGTGTCCTCACCACAGGGAGGGGCCAGCTCACCCATCCCTCAGACATTATGTAAACAAAGGAGGAGCCTGGAAGCAGGTGCTACGGCACACCTTGTCCTCGTGTCCCCTGTTGGTACATTGTGACTCTGGGTCTTAGACAGATGGGGTTTTTCCTCCTGGAAGAACCTGGCAGAGAGTGCAGAGTGGCAGTGTAGCCCAGAGCTTCCCATGCTGAGAGCAGACCAAGTTGTCTCATTGCTGGGCAGAGGTGAACCCACTGACCGCATTGGCCAAGCCCCCGTCTACTTCCCAGAGCACTTGGAACCCCTAGGTCACACGGTCAGACTTTGCAAAAGAAACAAGATGGTTGTTGTAGTGGCTACATTCATCCTCTATAGATGGTCAGGTGGGAAGGAATAATCAGTCCTTTAAGAATTCTGATTTGATGTATGTTAGGCCTTGTTATGATAGCCTCCATGTCACTTAATCTTTTTTTGTTTTTTTCACATTTTCTGTCAATTTAGCATGTTTCCAAACCTGACTTATCATTTTTTAGTAGTTTATTGATTCTTGCTCATATTTTTAAGACTATTTCTTTAAGTGTATGACACATACTTATTTTGTGTTTTGTTTCTGATCGTTTCAATGTCTGATTCTTAATGAGACTGATTCTAGTATGTGAAGTCTTTGCTGGCTTCCAGTTATGCTGCCTTGTTCACTGATCATTAGATTTTTTTACTGTGACTTTAATTTTTGAAAACTGTATCTGTGGGAAGTCTTTGGAGGTGAGAGAGTTTGGGATAATGATGTTACCATTTATGACTATAACTCCAACTGAAATGCCTCTCTTTCGTGGCTTGAACTCCCAAATGAAGTCTGGTGACACTGTTTCTTCTGAATGTAGCAGTAGCAATGGCTTCCCATGTGTTTTTAGTCTGTGGGTACCCTAACCTTCCTTGTTCATTTACTTAGCCTTACTTTGCAAAGAGTCCTGTCTTCGAAAAGTCTCTGAAAATTTCAACTGAATATATTACCTGTTTCCTGGTGAGACCCTGGGTAATACAATCAATGTAAAGAAAACTTAATATATGCTAGCTATTATTGTA
Organism: Lyroderma lyra; assembly: GCA_004026885.1. Lineage (NCBI taxonomy): Eukaryota > Metazoa > Chordata > Mammalia > Chiroptera > Megadermatidae > Lyroderma > Lyroderma lyra. The sequence goes on from PVJL010017615.1 coordinate 10,423, forward strand.
ATTGAGGAGACTACTTTATATGGAGAGAATCTTTCAAGTAATTCAGGCAAAACTAATTATGAGGCTGGGGGACAAAAGGGCTTCAATAAAGATATGCCCAGAGCATGCAGAATGAGAGAAAAGCTGTCTTCACTTGTATAACACTCTCTGTTCCTCTGAGGAAGCCACGAGCTCCTCCCTCAGGACGTTACCATACAAAGCCCCTGTCAGCACCATTCTTCCCGCCATCACCTTCCCTCACACCTCCCTCGTGCTTACCTTGGAGGGCTACAAAGTGAGGGAGGTACACAGCTGCCACGGCTCCTGGTTCGACCTTGATGTCAAAGAGAGGCCCTGCAGGCATCCAGCTGTCCTGTGGGACAGTCTTTTTTAGGAACTGGTCCCAGGCACAGATTTCAATCTCAATGGTCACTGCCCATCTCACCACAAAGTGGAGACCCATGTTGGGCCAGTGGTAGGAGCCGGCCGCAGGCAGGTGAACTCTGAAAAGAACAGAGAGATAGACACTGAATTACTTCACACAAACTCACTGAGCACCTCCTCGGTGCCAGACCCCAGCAGGCCACTGCAGATGCAGTAGAGTGGCTGCCAGCTGAGATGTCACAGTCAGAGACATTTGGGTTTCAGTCCTGGCCCCTGCGCTCTGAGTGTGGGTTCCTGAGCAAGTCATTGAGCCTCCCTAATCTCAGCTTCCTGTTCTGTAACTAAGAATAGTAACAGCCCCATCTCAAAGAGCTGTGAGTAACATATGACCTAATGTATGCTGCCCGCTTAATACATGCCTGGAGGTGCTTGCCTGTTTCTGTAATGATGATGATAATGAAATAAGTAAGTGTTCTTGTTTTTAAAGGGCCTATTTGCCAATAATTAATTATAATCTAATGGTAATATCAATGATAAACCCTTAGAGCTGAAAACACTTTAAAATAATCTAAAGTGACTTTCCCAAGGTTCCTAAGTGGTCAATGAGGCCCCAGAGTGGCAGCCTCTCTAGGTCTAAGTTGGGAGTAAATTTACCTCCTGATAGAAATAATATCTGTGATGACGAAAGACAGTGTATTATATATGAGATCATGATTATGATTATGAACATTTATTCCTTATCATTGTGAGCCCTTGGAAGGCATGGTTGACATAATCATCTCAGGGTTCCCATAATACTTTGCTCCTAGTGGGTAATAATAAAACAGGAGCCCATAGATGGAAAGAGATTTAAATGACATTTATGAATCATAACAAATTGAAATAGAAGAAGACATTGGTACTAAACTTATAGACCTAGGACTCAAGGAAGACTTCATGAACCTGTCCTCATAGGCAAGGGAAGTAAAAGCAAAAATAAAGGAATGGGACTATATCAAACTAAAAAGCTTCTGCACAGCAAAAGAAACCACCAACAAGGCAAAGAGATAGCCAACTGAATGGGAGAAAATATTTGCAAATAATGCATCAGATAAGGGTCTAATATCTAAAATATATAAAGAACTAATAAGACTTAATAACAACAAAAAACAAACAACCCAATTGAAAAGTAGGCAGAAGAACTAAACAGACACTTCTCCCACGAAGAAATACAAATGGCCAGCCGACATATGAAAAAGTGCTCATCCTCATTAGCTATCAGGGAAATGCAAATCAAAACCACAATGAGATACCACCTCACACCTGTGAGAATGGCTATTATCAACAAGACAAGGAATAACAAGTGCTGGAGAGGATGTGGAGAAAAAGGAACTCTGGTACACTGCTGGTGGGAATGCAAACTGGTACAACCACTGTGGGAGGCAGTGTGGAGATTCTTCAGAAAATTGGGAATGGAGCTACCATTCGACCCAGCAATCCCCCTTCTGGGGATCTACCCAAAGAACTCGAAAACCTTTGTCCACAAAGACTTATGTACCCCAATGTTCTTTGCAGCGCTGTTCTCAGTGGCCAAAACCTGGAAACAACCAAAGTGCCCTGTGACAGATGACTGGATAAAGAAGCTGTGGTACATATACACAATGGAATATTACTCAGCTGTAAGAAAAGATGAAATATTGCCATTTGCAACAAAGTGGATGGACCTGGAGGTCATCATGCTAAGTGAAATAAGCCAGACAGGAAAAACAAAGAACTGTATGACTTCACTCATATGCGGAATATAAAACTGAAAGCAAAGAAAAAAGAAATGAATAAACAAATAACCCATGGACACAATCAATAGTTTAATGTTTATTTGGGGACGAGTGGATTAGGGAGGGGAGAAAGGAGAGGGGGTGGGCGAGGAGGGGGGGAATTTAAATATAAGGTGATGGAAAGAGAAGTCACATTAGGTGGTGAACTGATTATACATCAAGTTGACAATGCACTGTAGAATGTATGCCTGAAACCTATGTAATCCTTGCTAACAGATGTCACCCCAATAAGTCTAACAATAAAAATGAATTAAAAAAAAAACAGCTTTCCCTTTAATATTTTAAAGAAGGTCTAGTTAGGTAAATGAATTATATTTGTAAATTCTTAGAACACCTGGTACCTAGTAAATGTTTGTAAATAAATTTGATAGTTCTTTAAAAAAAATTAAATACATCAAAGTGGACTTCATGTGAATCCTGATATGAACAAACCACCATAGATGATAATAAAATGACTTATACTAAGCTTTGTTACACATCACAATGACATCATGGTTATGGAAGAAAGTCTTTACATGTATTTTTTGAAAGCATCACAAAATAGGATAAAATTACCTCCCTTAGATTTAAAATACTATAAAAACAAAAGGGAAAAAGTGAATAGTTGAAACAAATTCGGTAAACTGTTGAAGTTGTGTGATGAGTACCTGGAGTTCCTTACTTAGACTCCACTTTTGTATATGTTTGAAATTTTTCATAATAAAACCTCTTTGTCCATAATAAAAGCACCAACCCAGTATCTAAGTTCTGTCTCTGCCTGTTGGCTTGGAAGGGGAGGGGACCACTGGGCCACAAGTGGGTGGTGAGTGTCTGTGTGGGCACGGCGGGGTGGGGGTACTCAGGATGGGACAGCAGAGCCCCCTCACTCACCGGTACAGGCTCCTCTCTATGTCAACCACCTCAATAGCCACAGGCCCCGTGGGGCCACAGAAGTCATCTTCAGTCTCCAGAGCCTGCATGTGCAGGTCCCCCGGAGGGGCTGGAGAAGACAGACAGGAGTGTTCCATGTGTGCCATTTGAGAGATGCTCTCCTCTTGAATAGGAAGGGCAGTGGTCAGCTTTAGGTTCTCCTGCCTGCTCCCGCCCCCATACCCAGCCCCCTAGACAAGACCATGCAGCTGTCAATCCTAAGGCTGGTCTGCCCAGACCATAGCAGGGAGTGTCTCTGCAGCCTCCATTTCTGCCCCTGGGGCTGTCTGCCTGAAATCTTAGGTCCCATTCTGCTGCTCCCCCACCTGGCCTCAACCTTGCCCACCTCACTTTCCCACCGGTCCAGAGATGTTTCTATTCCCAGCATGCCCCAGGTGGGCAGCTTGTGAGAGGAACATGGCTCAAAAGGTGGACTAGCAAGGACAGACAGGTGGTTCCCACCCTCAGAAGCCCAGAGTGGGCCTTGGGAGACTGGGCCCTGGCTCAGAGTGTGAGACATGCCATGGAAGTTCTGGAGAGGAGCATCCCCAGTCCCTGAGGCTGGAGAGAGGGAAGCAGAAATCCCACAAGATTCTAGGAGTAGAAGGCATCAGGTGGGGGTTCTCCCAGGTGGGCTTCCTGCTCTGTCCCACATCAGAGACAGGGGAATAGAAGGGATGACCTTCCACAGCCCCCCAAGATCCCCATGTCAAGTCATGATGTTCCAGCATGGCCCCTTCAAACTACCTGATTCTGGTTCCAGCAATTTGAGTGTGGACATGTCATCGCTTATGTCTCTTCCACATGAGGTCTCCTTAGGGATTGCCAGATTTGGCTTCCTAGACACAGAGATATTCATAAGGTCCCCACTTATATTCAACTCATCAGAATTTGAACTCATGGTCCCCATCTATGTTTCTCCTCCACTTTCTATCTCATGAGAGTGATGGTGGGGTGGTCTTTCCCAACAAAGCTCTCTTTGTCTTTGTTTCCCATCATGGTCATTGATTTCCATGATCCAAATCTCACCCATTCATTCACTTTTCAAACTTCGTTCATCTCCTTATTCATCTAATGGAAGTGTTTAAGCAGAGGAGTGACATGATTTTGTTTGAAACAAACAAACAATGTCACTCTGCCTGCTGAGGTTCTTGGCTTCCTCCCAGCTCTGACTATCTCTGCCTTCACTCATCATGTCTTGGATCTGGACCTCAAGGTCTCAACCCTGGGCCTGAGTCAGCCCGAGGGAGTCTGGGGTCTCCCCTCCTTACCGTCTGTTGAAGATAAGCAGGTGAGGCTTGTCTTCCTTCAAGGTTCGCAGCATCTGTGTCACCTCCTCACTCAGTTGAGTCTGGTCCAAGCTACAAGCACAGAGGAAGCCTCGTTCTCCCAGGACCACATCTGGTTCCCAAGTCCTTAGACCCATAATCATGGAATCTGTCACCTCCCACAGGACCCTGTCATAAGGTAGGTTCCCCGGGAAGCAGGTTCCACAGTGTCCACCACAGAACAGCCATTCCCCATGGCCTCAAAATGACCACCTGGGGGTACATCCTGGGATTTCCTTTCCAGAGGCTAGAAGTTTTTCTGGAGAGAGAACATTCTGTTTCTATTCCCACAAACCTCGTTTTGGGGGATTGTGTCGGTTTGGGGGTAGCTGTTTCCCTCCCTGAACCTCTGTACCTTCATCTCTAACATGGATGGACCTGCTCTGCCTGTTGTGAACCCTGCACAAGGCAGGTGAAAGGACCCCGCGTGCTATAAAGGGGGGTGCACACTTCACGCTTACTGCTGGCAGAGCTGCTCTCCCCTGCAAAGGGCAAAAAGAGTCCACCACGTGGAAGGGTGTCCTTCTCACCCAGGTCCTGGGGCTCCAGGAGGGAGGAGGCAGAAACCTCCGCAGGACATCCAAGAGCAAGCTGCTCTGAGGCAACCAAGATGTGACCAGTAACCGGTGAGCTGGGGCAGGAATGCAGGCCTACTGCAAAGGGCCAGCTCTGCAGGGTCTCTTCAAGGTGTGGGAGACAGTGAGAGTCATCAATGCTCAGTGGGAGGGGCCTGGGGTGCAAAGGTCCCAGCCCCCACCCAGGACTGGAGTTCCCCAGCTTGTGTAGGGTCTGAGTGGGCTTTGGGAGGACCCACGTGTATACTGTTTAACCCCTGCTAAGCTGTCCCTCTGGCCCCTTTAGGTTTGGGAGAGGGAGGGCTGGCTGAGGAACGCCTGAGGGCCTGGGCATTGCAGTCCCCTCCAGAACTGGCTAGAGCCTCAGCACAGGACAGAGGGGTTGGGGTATGGAGGTGTGGACCCTGTCAGCTCTGTGAGTGTGTGACAGGGCCCCAGGCAGGAGTCACAGGGAAGTGTTCAGCTAGGAACAGCCTGTGGGCTTGTTTTCAGGATGGGAAGAGGAGAGAGGAAGTGGCCGAGAAAGAGCATGGGAAGTGAGGGCTGGGGGCTCACTGCACTCCAACCACATGGGTCTCCAGTGCTCTGAGCCTCCTGTCCTGGAGCCTCCCACACACTATTTCCCTCGGCTGAACTGCTCCCTCTAACTGGGCCTGGTCCACTCCTATTTCTGCTTCAGTTCTTGGCCTGATGTCACCTCCCCAGAGCAGCCCTCACTCCCCCATCAGCCCCATTCCATCCTACACCCATGTTACTCTCTAACACACTGCACTGTCCCTCCACAGCACTCCATGGGGCTAAGAAATATGTGTTTACATGTTAATATGTGATTAACATCTATCTCCTTCCCACCAGAGTGTAAGCTTCAGGAGGGCAGGACCCACGTCTGCTGTTCACTATTGTCTCTTCAGTGCCTGCCCAGTGCTTGGCACATGAGAGGGATGCAATGAATAAATGAATTAAGCAAGCAAGCAAGAAAGCAAGAAAGCAATCAATCAGTGAAGGAGTGAAGAAAGCACTGCCCTGATATTGAAATGAACTTGGGCATGCTCTAGAACATGTGGCCTCAGTTACAGCTATCATTTGATTCTCTCAACTCCCTTCCCAGCACTGTCCTAGTTTCACAGGCATTTTATTTCATCACAGCCTATGAGGTGGATATGACAGTCCCCTTATACAGATGAAGACACTGAACTCAGATGAAGACCTGCCTGAGTCTTGTGGCCTAAGTAAGTGTCTAATCCTTTAGTTCCTCTATGCAATTCCCTTGCTAAACCCCTCCCTCCCCTTTCCCTGCCCTCTGCCCAAAAGGGACCCGCAGGGCCTTACCACAGGAGTCTGAGGTGGCAGGTAGGCTGCCTGAGCCCTTCACAGAGCAGCCTGACGCCAAGGTCGCCCAGGTCATTCTGCTGCAGGTCTAGCTCTGTCAGGCTGGGGCTGGCACTGAGCATGGAGGCCAGGTCCTGGCAGCAGCTGGACGTGAGGCCACAGTTGACAAGCCTGAGGGAGAGACGCACACAGATGCACAGTCATTGTCCTAAGGGCCCTTTCTCAGGGTAACTAGGGTCTGGTTTTTCCTTCTAGTATCTGCGGCCCTTTGGAGGTTCTAGGTGACGTTAAAGGAAGATAAAAATGAGTCTGGCTTGCAGTAATGTGGGAGATTTTCATCTTCTCCTACAGCCAAGAAAACTCAGGATGCAGACTGCCTCCTTTTCTCACTCTTGTGTGATTCTCATGAATCCTGCCCACTTCCCAATCAATTTTGTATACCAGGGTCAAGTTGTTAACTATATCTGCCCTGCCAAATCCCCATTAGCTGACATGGGATGCTCTGGTGGGTTTCAAAACTAAGGGTGTCTTTCCCTCCCCCCGCCTCATCCTGCCAAGCTCTCACCTTCTCTCTGCCCCATGGTTGTAGGGCAGCCCCCTCAGCCTCCTGTGCCCACCCCCCAAAGTAGTGTCAATGAGATGCAATTACAGCAGTCGTATCAGCTTGCATTTTGGCTGTCTCAAGTTCTGGAAAACATGCTCAGCTCCGGCGTCCAGTAGCAAGTTGAAGCTCAGATCCAAGGAGGTCAGGCTCCTGCTGGCACTCATTCCAGAGGCAAGGTCCTTGCAGCCTTCTGCTGTGAGGCCACAGCCAGCCAACCTGTGGGAGACACACACCAATGGCCTTGAGTTTACTCACCTGTTGATTCCACAAACTCCCACCATCACCCATTAGCACCTCTTCTGGGCCAGGTCGAGGTCAGTGAGATCCCTCAGGCCCCAGAAATGCACAGGTACTCGGGGAGGGGCATAAAAACGAATAACAGTAAGCCAGTTTTCAGATCTCTTTTAGTGAAAAGCTTCCTGTAATTTTCCTTGTCATTGGGGTTAAATTTAAGGTCATTGTCCTTGACCATG
>PVJL010017616.1:0-17815 GCA_004026885.1 Lyroderma lyra
ATTCATCAGTTTCTCCTTTCAAATCTGTTAGTAGTTTCTTTGTCTATTTTGGTGCATCCTGGTTAGGAGCATATATATTAATTAGTCTCAAGTATTATTGTTGCTGTATTGTGCCTTTTATCATTATGTAATGTCTGTCCTTGTCTTTTACTATCCCTTTTAACCTGACGTTTATTTCATTAGGTATAAGTATGGCAACCCCTGCTTTTCTCTGGTCATGATTTGGTTGAAGTATTTTTTCCCATCCTTTCACTGTGAGTTTGTGTTTGTCCTAATGGCTGAGGTGTGTTTCTTGGAGACAGCACATAGATAGAATCTGTTTTTTAATACAGTCTGCCACTGTGTGTCTTTTTATTGGTGTGTTCGGTCCGATAACATTGAGAGTGATGACTGATATTCGAGGATTTCCTGTGATAATTACATATGTCTTTGTTTGATTTGTTTTATTTTTGTTTCTTTCCTGTTGCCCCAACTTTGTTCCATTTTTCCTGATGTTTTGTTTTAGGTCGAAGAGACTCTTTCAGTATTTCTTGGAGTGCTGGCCCTGTCCTGGCAATTTCTCTCAGCTTCTGTGTGTCTGAGAAGGTCTTTATTCACCTTCATATCTGAAAAATAATTTTGCTGTATAAATTATTTTGGCTATAAGTTACTCTCTTTTCAGTTTTTGTATATTGGATTCCACCCTCTTCTGTCTTGCTGCATTTCTGCTGAGAAACAGGATGCCATCCTGATGGGTTTTCCTCTAAAATTTATAGTTCTTTTTTCCCTGGCTGCCTTGAGAATTGTCTCATTCTCTTTAGTTTTGGATATCTTTAGTACCATGTGTCTTGGAGAAGATCTGTCAGGGTCCAGGTTTCCAGGGGACCTGTTTTCTTTTTCCACTTGTGGTTCCATGTCTTTCCATAGGTTTGGAAAGTTCTCATCTAGTATTTGTTTGAGTGTGCTCTCTGTAGAAGGCTCTACCCATTCTTTGATTTCTATTACCCTGATGTTTTTTGTCTCACGGAGTCACATAGTTCCTGCAGAATTTTTTCAATCTTTTTGCTTCTATATTCCCTTCCTTCCTCTTTCTTAGCTCTTTCCATGGTGTGATTTTCAATATCAATAATTATTTCCTCCATGTGGTTGGCCCTTTTTCCTATGGCAGTATTTAGTTTCTCACTTCTTTTATTGTCCTATTTATCTCTCATATTTCTATCTCAATCTTCCTTAGGGTTTGTGTTTCTTTGTTAAATTCCTCCTTTTGTTCATGGAGTTTTGATTTATGTCATTCATCTCCTTATTTATATTGTTTAAATCAGCCATGGTGCTCTGCCTGTATGTTTTCATTTCTCTCAGAGCCTTTAGAATGGCTACTTGAAGTTCTCTGTCACTTATGCTAGAAACTTCTAGATCTAAGAGGCTGTCTTGATAAATATCCTGATCTTTTAGAGGAGTTTTAGTTTGAAGGAATTCTTCCTGTATGCTGGGTTCTTCCTCATTGACATGAGTGTGTTATGTTCAGTAGTAGTGCACGAAAGCCCACATTGGTACTTTTGTGTAGGGCAGACACAAGGTGGCACTGTGTGGGGCAAGTTTGAGGAGAGAGGGTCTGTCTATTTCTTATTTCTGGTCTCCTGCTACATTTGGAGTCAGTGTGCATCTGTCGTGGTCCCTTAACTTCCTGCATTTTGTTGGTTGGGGAGGCTGTAGGAAAGGTAAGATGCCAAGACAAGGCACACTAGCACAACTCCTCCTTCTTCCCTCTGCTGGGGAAGCTAGGTGATGCGGTTCGAGGCTGCTCCTGCTGCCTGGGGAGAATGCTGTAAAAACCGCCTTTCTTTCCAGGCCTGCTCCAGCGACCAAGTGTTCGGGCAGGGTCTGTGGACTGAAACTAATTTTAGGAGCCAGGGGCATGCGAGCAGGCATGCACAGAAGACCGACGATGTTGTTTTGACCCCGCAATAGCAAGGGAGCCAGTTTGTATTTGCCGCGGGTGGTATGGCAATTGTAGCCCCATGCACAAGCCACTGGAGCCGCGCCAGCAGCATGTCAACCTTCATAGCGGGCAGGAATGGAAGCCGCAGCCTAGTGCTGGGGTCTTGCGCTGTCCGCTTGGCAGACGGCTATCCCCCGCAGTGGGCTGCAACAGGGAAATGCAGGCAGCGACCAGGAACGCCAGGCCTGCGCAGGAACCGTGCGTGCCTGCGTTGTGTTTCCCAAGAGAGCCTAGAGTCAGAAATGTCGTCTGTGCAGTTCAGAGTCCTTGCTCTACCCTGCTAACACTCAAAAGTTACAGAGGCTGGCTCCCAAGCTTTGTCCCCAACACGCCGCTCCAAATTCCAGCTCTCCAGCCCAGCTCCCCAATGACTCCCACTGTTCTGCCACTTTGCTAGGGCTTTTCCTCTTGTCACCTCTTGTCCTCTCCCCCTCCCATGCACTGCACTGCTCCTGGATGGTCGGGTCCTGTTACGATTTGTATTTAATCCCACCCCTGTCTCCGACTCGCCCCCTTCTCTCTAACCTTCAGGTGTTTACTTGCAATACATGGGCTTCTCAGCTGCTCTTTTTGTCACTCAGAGTCCTTTTTCTTGGATCCTGGGGGCCTTTCAATTGTGTTTTCTGGGATAGACTTTAGGGACCTCCTATCCAGTCACCATCTGGCCCTCCAAACTCCAAGCATTGAAGAGAAGTTTATGAACATCGAAAAAAATAAAAGGTAATATTTAGATTGTGGAACCAGCAAAGGTTAGTCATGTCATGTCTTCTCTTCTGGTTATTGGATGCCCCTGACAATTGACAGAATGTGAAAAGTACATGAGGGATCTGAAAATCCAAGCTGGAACGTTTTATTCAAAGAGAGAAATATGGGCATGGCAGATTAGTGTAGCAGGGTCCAAGGCACACATTTGCCCTGAACTTTGGGTTAGCTCTTCTTATACAGAAAATGTACTGGCAGATTCTTCAACATCAAGATGTGGTCACCTGTAATAAATCACAGGTAGAATCGGGCCACAGTAAACTTTTCTTTGCATCTAGCCAAGCTCAGGTAAGCTCGTTTTCTGAGATCAGGCTCACTGTAGACAGAGCAGTAGCCATATGAGTTCATTTATTTGTAGCTAACTAAACTCAGCTAACCTTGGTTCCTGCTAGCACCCTCAAGTTTATTTGTATTAACTCTTTTGTTGTCTAATCACTATCATCTGCCAAATTCACAGTTCCTTCTTGAGAACATGTGGGACACATAAAAACAATGACTATGCTGGATTTCATTTAACATTTGACTTTATTTCAAATTTAATATTGAATTAAAACCTGGCACTATTACTGTGAAGAATCAAATTTCAATAAAATAAATGTGTCATCTTTTAGCATTTTCCTAAGAAAAAGCAAAAGAATCATCAAGATTTACCAAAAAGCAGAGGACTAAAAGAACTTTGAGTAGAAGAGAAGTGTTAAGTTAAGCAAGTGTTTTGAATTATCACTTTCACTAAAGGACAATCGTTTACGTGAGTGGTATCTATCACTTTGGCTTCCCTGGGCAACATTGCAAATAGAATGCTCTTGGGTAACACATAAAATACACTAATACTAACAATAGCTCATAAGATATAACAAAAAAACCCCACAAGTTGTTACCTTTTAATATTTGTATTGGGCTACATTCAAAGCCATCCTGGGCCACAGGTTGGTCAGGCCTGCCTTATAAGAAGCTCGTTGGATATTTTACTTCTAAAACATTGGAGAAAAGTTTTAAAATTCATTTTTATTGTTAGACTTACTGGGGTGACATCTGTTAGCAAGGATAACATAGGTTTCATGCATACAATTCTACAATGCATTGTCAACTTATTGTACAATAAGTTCACCACCCAGTGTGAGTTCTCTTTCCAACACCTTATAATTAACTTCCCCTCCATCCTCCCACACCCCCTCCCCTTTTTTCACTCCCTAACCCACTCATTCCCAAATAAACTGTGAACTATTGATTATGTCCAAGGGTTGTTTGTTTGTTTGTTCATTTCTTATCTCTTTGTTCCTTTCAGTTTTACATTCCGCATATGAGTGAAATCATACAGTTCTTTGATTTTCCGTCTGACCTATTTCACTAAGTATGATGATCTTCAGGTTCATTCATTTTGTTGCAAATGACAATATTTCATCTTTTCTTATAGCTGTGTAATATTCCATTGTGTGTATGTACCCCAGCTTCTTTATCCAGTCATCTCTCGCAGGGCACTGTGTTTCTTTCCATGTTATGTCCACTGTGAACAGCGGTGCAATGAACATTGGGGGACATAAGTGTTTGTGGACAAAGGTTTTCAGGTTTTTTGGGTAGACCCCCAGGAGTCGCATTGCTGGGTCAAATGGGAACTGCATTCTCAGGTTTCTGAGGAACCTCCACACTGCCTTCCACAGTTGTTGTACTAGTTTTCATTCCAACAGCACTGTACCGGAGTCCCTTTTTCTCCACATCCTCTCCAGCACTTGTTATTTCTAGTCTTGTTGATAATAGCCATTCTAACAGGTGTGAGGTGATAAGTAATTGTGATATTGATTTGCATGTCCCTGATAGCTAATGAGGTTGAGCATTTTTTCATATGTCTGCTGGCCATTTGTACTTCTCCGTTGAAGCAGTGCCTGTTTAGTTCTTCTGCCCAGTTTATAATTGCGTTGTTTGATTTTTTGTTATTAAGCCTTATTCGTTCTTTATATATTTTAGATATTAGACCCTTATCTGATGTGTTATTTCCAAATATTTTCTCCCATTCAGTTGGCTGTCTCTTTGCCTTGTTGATGGTTTCTTTTCCTGTGCAGAAACTTTTTAGTTTGATAAAATCCCATTCATTTATTTTTGCTTTTACTTCCCTTGCCTTTGAGGTCAGGTTCATGAAGTCTTCCTGGAGTCCTAAGTCTATAAGTTTAGTACCAATGTTTCCTTCTATACAGTTGATTGTTGCAGGTCTGATATGAAGGTTTTTAATCCATTTTGAGTTAATTTCTGTACATGGAGAGAGGTCCCAGCTCAAGTTCATTTTCTGCATATATTATTCCAGTTTTTCCAGCACCACCTACTAATGAGGCTGTCTTTTCCTCATTGAATATTTTTTGCTCCTTTATCGAAAATTATTTGTCCATAAATGTGTGGGTTTATTTCTGGGTTTTCAGTTCTATTCCCTTGGTCTACATTTCTGTTCTTCTGCCAGTACCAAGGTGTTTTGACTCTTGATGCTTTGTAATATTAATTGAAATCAGGGAATGTAATGCCACCAGCCTTATTCCTTTATCTAGTATTTCTTTGGCAATTCTAGGTCATTTATGTTTCCATATAAATTTACTAATTCTTTTATCTACTTCACGAAAGTATGATTGTAGGATTTTCATGTGTATTGCATTAAATATGTAGATTGGTTTAGGAGAATGTCCATTTAAACAGAGTTAAATTTTCCATCCATGAACAGGGGATATTTTTCAACATCTTAAAGTCTGTTTCAATTTCTTTCAAAAGAGTCTTATACTTTTCTGTGTATAAGTGTGACACTCTCTTCATTAACTTAAACTTCAGGTATTACATTCATTTTGTTTTGACAGCAAAGAGAATTGATTCCCTCATTTCTTTTTCTGTGGATTTGTTGTTTGTATATGGGAATGCTGTTGATTTTTTTGCATTTATTTTGTATCCTGCCACTTTACTATATTTGTTTATTGCTTCTAATAGTTTCTTGATATAATCTTTGGAATTTTTTATACAAGGCGTTATGTCAACGGCAAGTAGTGACAATTTGACCTCTTCTTTCCAAATTTGGATACCTTTGATTCCTTTCTCTTGCCCGATTGCTGTGGCTAGAACTTCCATTACTATATTCAATAACATTGATGAGAGGGGGCATCCCCTGTCCTGTTCCTGATTTTAAGGAATAGGCTTCAGCTTTTCCCCATTGAGTATACTGTTAGCCGAGGCCTTGTCATGTATGGCCTTTATTATGTTGAGATGCTTTCCTTCTATAACTATTTTTTTGTGTTTTGATCACAAATGGATGCTGTATCTTGTTGAAATCTTTTTCTGCATCAATGGGAAATGGTCATACGTCCTTTATCTTTGATTTTGTTTACTTGGTGTATCACATAGATTGATTATCGTATGTTGAACCATCCTTGTGCTTCTGGAATGAATACCATGTGATCTAGAGGTATGATCTTTTTTATGTATCGCTATATACTGTTTGCCATTATTTTGTTTAGAATTTGTGCATCTTAGTTCATCAGAGATACTGGGTATAGTTTTCTTTCCTTTTATTGTCCTTGCCAGGCTTTGGTATCAGAGGAGTGTTGGCCTCATAGAAAGAATTAGGATGTAGTTCTTCTTCTTCAATTTTTTGGAGGACACTGAGGAGGATAGGTGTTTACTATTCTTTGAATGCTTGGTAAAACTCACTGGTGAAACGATCTGGTCCATGGCTTTTGCCTTTAGGGAGATTATGGATAGTCATTTTAATCTCTTCACTATGAATTGGTCTATTTAGATTATGGAGATCTTCTAGATTCAATCCTGGTAAGCTATAAGGTTCTAGAAACTTGTCCATTTCTTCTAGGTTGTTAAATTCAGTGGCATAAAATTCTTCATAAGATTTTCTTATAATCCTATGTATTTCTGTGGTATTCGTGGTAATTTCTCCCCTTTCATTTCTAATTTTGGATATATGTGTCCTTTCTTTTCATTCTTTTATTAGTCTCACCAAGGTTTTGTCAATTTTGTTGACTTTCTCAAAGAACCAGCTCTTTGTAATATTAATTTTTCTATAATCCTCCTGTTCTCTAATTGGTGTAGCTCAGCTTTACTTTTTATTATTTCTTTTCTTCTGTTGACTTTGGGATTTGTGTGCTCTTCTATTTCTAGTTCTTTAAGATGGTATGTTACGTTGTTTCCTTGAGATTCATCTTGTTTCTTTAGACAGGCCTGTATTGATATAAATTTATATCAATACAGGCCTGTCTAAAGAGACAAGATAAATCTCAAAGAAACAACGTAACATATCAATACAGGCCTGTCCCAAGAATTCCGGTATGATGCATTTTCATTGTCAGTAATTTGAATATATTTTTTAATCTCATCTTTTATTGTTCTTTTATCCAGTCATTTTAAAATGAGCTGTTCTTAATCTCCATGTACATGTGTTTTTTTCTGCTTTCCATTTACAGTTGATCTCCAATTTCAAAGCATGGTGGTATGAGGATACACATGGTATAATTTCAATCATCTTGAATTTTCTGAGGCTACTTTTGCATCCCAGCATGTGGGATATCTTTGAGAATAGTCCATGTGCACTAGAAAGGAAGGAATAGTCTCCGTTTGCTGGATTAAGTGTCCTGCCAATATCAATTATGGCCAATTGCTGTAATGTGTCTTTCAGTGCTGATGTTTCCTTATTTATTTTCTGTTTGGTTGATCTGTCCATGGCTGTTAGTGCAGTGTTTATGTCTCCCACAATGATTGTGTATTCATCAGTTTCTCCTTCCAAATCTGTTAGTAGTTTCTTTGTCTATTTTGCTGCATCCTGGTCAGGAGCATATATATTAATTAGTCTCAAGTATTATTGTTGCTGTATTGTGCCTTTTATCATTATGTAATGTCTGTCCTTGTCTTTTATTATCCCTTTTAACCTGACGTTTATTTCATTAGGTATAAGTATGGCAACTCCTACTTTTCTCTAGACACCATTTGGTTGAATTATTGTTTCCCATTCTTTCACTGTGAGTCTGTGTTGGTCCTAATGGCTGAGGTGGGTTTCTTGAAGACAGCACATAGATAGCATCTGTTTTTTAATACAGTCTGCCACTGTAGTCTTTTTTATTGGTGAGTTTGGTCTGTTAACATTTAGAGTGATGATTGATATAGGAGGATTTCCTGTGACCATGACTTATTTCTTTGTTTGATTTGTTTTATTTTTATTTCTTTCCTGTTGCCCCAACTTTGTTCCACTTCTCCTGATGTTTTGTTTCAGGTCGAAGAGAGTCTTTCAGCATTTCTTGGAGTGCTGGCCTTGTCCTGGCAAATTCTCTCAGCTTCTGTGTGTCTGAGAAGGTCTTTATTCCACCTTCATATCTGAAAAATAATTTTGCTGGATAAATTATTCTGGGCTATAAGTTATTCTCTTTTCAGTTTTTTTATATTGGATTCCACCCTCTTCTGGCTTGCTGCATTTCTGCTGAGAAACAGGATGCCATCCTGATGGGTTTTCCTCTAAAAGTTATAGATCTTCTTTTTCAGGGTGCCTTGAGAATTATCTCTTTCTATTTAGTTTTGGATATCTTTAGTACCATGTGTCTTGAAGAAGATCTATCAGGGTCCAGGTTTCCAGGGGACCTGTTTTCTTTTTCTACTTGAGGTTCCATTTCTTTCCATAGGTTTGGAAAGTTCTCATCTAGGATTTGTTTGAGTGTGCTTTCTGTAGAATGCTCTATCCATTCTTCGATTTCTATTATCCTGATGTTGTTTTGTCTCATCGAGTCAGATAGTTTTTGCAGTAATTTTTCAAACTTTTTGCTTCTATATTCCCTTCCTTCATCTTACTTACCTGTTTCCATGTTCTGATTTTCAATATCAATAATTATTTCCTCCATGATGTTGGCCCTGTTTCCTATGGCAGTAATTAGTTTCTCACTTATTTTATTGTCCTATTTACCTCTCATTTCTCTATCTCAATCTTCCTTAGGGTTTGAATTTCTACGTTAAATTCTTCCTTTTGTTCATGGAGTTTTTATTTATGTCATTCATCTCCTTATTTATGTTGTTTAAATCAGCCATGGTGCTCTGCCTGTATGTTTTCATTTCACTCAGAGCCTTTAGAACGGCTACTTGAAGTTCTCTGTCACTTATGCCAGAAACTTCTAGACCTAAGAGGCTGTCTTAGTAAATTTCCTGATCTTTTGGAGGAGTTTTAATTTGAAGGAATTCATTCTGTATGCTGGGTTCTTCCTCATTGACATGAGTGCGTTATGTTCAGTAGTAGTGCCCGAAAGCCCACATTGGTACTTTTGTGGAGTCTTGATGTAGGGCACACACAAAGTGGCACTGCGGAGGGCAAGTTTTAGGAGAGAGGGTTTGTCTATTTCTTATTTCTGGTCTCCTGCTACATTTGTAGTCAGTGTGCATCTGTCATGGTCCCTTCATTTCCTGCATTTTGTTGGTTGGGTAGTCTGTAGGAAAGGTAAGATGCCAAAAAAAGGCACACTGGCACAACTCAACCTTTTTCCCTATGCTGGGGGGAAGCTGGGTGATGCAGGCCGTGGCTGCTCCTGCTGGCTGGGGCGAATGCTGTAAAAACAAACTTTCTTTCCAGCGACCAAGTGTTGGCGCAGAGTCTGTGGACTGAAAGTAATTTTAGGAGCCACGGCCATGCGAGCAGGCATGCACACAAGACCGACGATGTTGTTTTGACCCCGCGGTAGAAAGGGAGCCAGATTGTGTCTGTAGCGGGCGGTATGGCAACTGTAGTCCAATGCAGGAGCCTCAGGAGCAGCGCCAGCAGCAGCTCAACCTTCACAGCGGGCAGGAATGGAAGCCGTAGCCTAGTGCAGGGGTCATGTGTTGTCCTCTTGGCAGACAGCTAGCCCTCGCAGTGGGCCACAACCAGGAACTTCGGGCTGCGACCAGGAATCCCAGGCCTCCGCAGTCACCGTGCGTGCCTCCATTGTGTTGCCCAAGAGAGCCTAGTGCCACACTATCGTCTCTGCAGTTCAGAGTTCTTGCTCTGCCCTGCTAACACTCACAAGTTACAGAGGCTGACTCCCAAGCTCTGTCCCCAACTCGCCGCTCCCATTTCCAGCTCTCCAGCCCAGCTCCCCAATGGCTCCCATTGTTCTGCCACTTTGATAGGGCTTTCCCTCTTGTCACCTCTTCTCCTCTCCCCCTCCCATGCACTGCACTTCTCCTGGATGGTCACCCATGATCGCGTCCTGTTACGGTCTGTATTTTATCCCTCGCCTCACTCCGACTCGCCCCCTTCTCTCTAAACTTCAGGTGTTTACTTGCAATACATGAACTTCTCAGCTATTCTTTTTGTCACTCAGAGTCCTCTTTCTTGGCTCTTGGGCCTTTCAATTGTGTTTTCTGAGAGAGACTTTAGGGACCTCCTATCCAGTCACCATCTTAGCCTCCAAACTCCAAGCATTGAAGAGAAGTATATGAACATCGACAAAAATAAAAGGTTATATTTAGTTTGTGGAACCAGCAACCGTTAGTCATGTAATGTCTTCTCTTCTGGTTATTGGAAGCCCCTGACTATTGACAGAATGTGAAAAGTACTTGAGGGATCTGAAAATGCAACTTGAAAGTTTTATTCAAAGAGAGAAATATGGGCATGTCAGATTAATGTAGCAGGGTCCAAGGCACACAGTTGCCCTAAACTTTGGGTTAGCTCTTCTTATACAGAAAATGTACAGGCAGATTCTTCAATATCAAGATGGGGTCACCTGTAAATATCACAGGTAGAATCGGGCCACAGTAAACATTTCCTTGCATCTAGCCAAGCTCAGGTAAGCTCGTTTTCCAAGATCAGGCTCACTGTAGACAGAGCAGTACCCATATGAGTTCTTTTATTTGTAGCTAACTAAGCTCAGCTAAACTTGGTTCCTGCTAGACCCCTCAAGTTTATTTGTATTAACTCTTTCGCTGTCTAAACACTATCATCTGCCCAAATTCACAGTTCCTTCTTGAGAACATGGGACACATAAAAACAATAACTATGCTAAATTTCATTTAACATTTGACTTTATTTCAACTTTCAATTTGAATTAAAACCTGCCACTGTTAATGTGAAGAATCAAATTTCAATAAAATAAGTGTGTCATCTTTTAGAATTTTCCTAAGAAAAAGCAAAAGAATCATCAAGATTTACCAAAAAGCAGAGGACTAACAGAACTTTGAGTAAAATAGAAGTGTTAACTTAAGCAAGTGTTTTGAATTATCACTTTCACTAAAGGACAATCATTTACATGAATGGTATCTATCACTTCCGCTTCATTGGAAATAGAATTCTCTTGGGTAACACATAAAATACACTAAAACTAATAATAGCTCATAAGATATAAGAAATAAAAACACAGTATTTGTATTGGGCTACATTCAAAGCCATTCTGGGCCACAGGTTGGTCAGGCCTGCCTTATATGAAGCTCGTTGGATATTTTACTTCTAAAACATTGGAGAAAAGATTTAAAATTCATTTTTATTATTAGACTTATTGGGGTGACATCTGTTAGCAAGGATAACATAGGTTTCATGCATACAATTCTACAGTGCATTGTCAACTTATTGTATAATAAGTTCATCACCCAGTGTGAGTTCTCTTTCAATCACCTTATAATTAGCTTCCCCATCATTCTCCCACACTCCCTCCCCTTTTTCCCCTCCCTACACCACTCATTCCCAAATACATATTGAACTATTGATTATGTCCATGGGTTGTTTGTTTGTTTGCACATTTCTTATCTCTTTGTTCCTTTCAGTTTTATATTCCGCATATGAGTGAAATCATACAGTTCTTTGTTTTTTCCATCTGACCTATTTCACTAAGTATGATGATATTCAGGTTTATTCATTTTGTTGCAAATGAGACTATTTCATCTTTTCTTAGAGCTGAGTAATATTCCATTGCGTATATGTACCTCAGCTTCTTTATCCAGTCATCTGTCGCAGGGCACTTTGTTTGTTTCCATGTTATGTCCACTGTGAACAGAGCAGCAATGAACATTGGGGGACCTAATTCTTTGTGGACAAGGGTTTTCAGGTTTTTTGGGTAGACCCCCAGGAGATGGATTGCTGGGTCAAATGGGAACTCCATTCCCAGTTTTCTGAGGAAACTCCACACTGCTTTTAACAGTGGTTGTACTAAATTGTGTCATTTTTTGTTATATCTTATGAGCTATTGTTAGTATTACTGTATTTTATGTGTTACCCAAGAGAATTCTATTTTCAATGTAGCCCAGAGAAGCCAAAGTGTTAGATACCTCTCACGTAAATGATTGTCCTTTAGTGAAAGTGATAATTCAAAACACTTGTTTAAGTTAACACTTCTATTCTACTCAAAGTTCTGTGAATCCTCTGCTTTTTGGTAAATCTTGATGACTCTTTTGCTTTTTCTTAGGAAAATACTAAAAGATGACACACTTATTTTACTGAAATTTGATTCTTCACAGTAATAGTGCCAGGTTTTAAATCAATTTGAAAGTTGAAATAAAGTCATATGTTAAATGAAATCCAGCATAGTGATTGTTTTTATGTGTCCCACATGTTCTGAAGAAGGAACTGTGAATTTGGACAGATGGTAGTGATTAGACAGCAAAAGAGTTAATACAAATAAACTTGAGGGAGCTAGCAGGAACCAACTTTTGCTGGGCTTAGTTAGCTACAAATAAAAGTACTCATATGGCTACTACTCTTTATAGAGTGTGACTGATCTCGGAAAACGAGCTTTCCTGAGCTTGGCTAGCTGCAAGGAAACGTTTACTGTGGCCCGATTCTACCTGTGATTTTTTACAGGTGACCACATCTTGATATTGAAGAATCTGCTTGTACATTTTCTGTATAAGAAGAGCTAAGCCAAAGTTGATGGCAACTGTGTGCCTTGGACCCTGCTACATTAATCGGACATGCCCGTATTTCTCTCTTTGAATAAAACTATCCAACTTGGATTGTCAGATCCCTCATGTACTTTTCATATTCTGTCAATAGTCAGGGGGTTCCAATAACCAGAAGAGAAGACATTACATGACTAACTGTTGCTGGTTCCACAAATTAAATATAACCTTTAATTTTTGTTGATGTTCATAAAATTGTCTTCAATGCTTGGAGTTTAGAGGGCAAGATGGTGACGGATAGGAGGTCCCTAAAATCTCTCCCAGAAAACACAATTGAAAAGACCCCAGAATCAAGAAAGAGGACTCTGAGTGACAAAAAGAGGAGCTGAGAAGTCCATGTATTTCAAGTAAACACCTGAAGGTTAGAGAGAAGGGGGCGAGTCGGAGAGAGGGGAGGGATCAAATACAGATCGTAACAGGACCCGATAGGGGGTGACAATCCAGGAGCAGTGCAGTGCATGGGAGGGGGAGAGGACAAGAGGTGACAAGAGGGAAAGCCCTAGCAAAGTGGCATAACAGTGGGAGTCATTGGGGAGCTGGGCTGGGGAGCTGGAATTTGGAGCGGCGAGTTGGGGACAGAGCTTGGGAGCCAGCCTCTGTAATTTTGAGTGTTAGCAGGGCAGAACAAGGACTCTGAACTGCAGAGACGACAGTGTGGCACTAGGCTCTCTTGGGAAACACAACACAGGCACACACGGTCCTGCGCAGGCCTAGGGTTCCTGGTCGCATCCCGCAGTTCCTGGTTGCGGCCCACTGAGGGGGCTAGCTGGCTGCCAAGCGGACACCGCACGACCCTTGCACTAGGCTGCGGCTACGTTTCCTGCCCGCTCTGAAGATTGACCTGCTGCTGGCGCTGCTCCTGCATCTCCTGCATGGGGCTACAGTTGCCATACCTCCCGCTGCAGACCCAAAGTGGCTCCCTTTCTACCGCGGGGTGTAAACAACATCGTCGGTCTTGTGTGCATGCCTGCTCGCATGCCCCTGGCTCCTAAAATTAGTTTCAGTCCACAGACTCTGCCCCAACACTTGGTGGATGGAGCAGGCCTGGAAAGAAAGGAGGTTTTTTACATCATTCACCCCAGGCAGCAGGATCAGCCTCAGCTCGCATCACCCAGCTTCCTCAGCAGAGGGCAGAAGGAGGAGTTGTGCCAGTGTGCCTTTTCTTGGCATCTTACCTTTCCTGCAGCCTACCCAACCAACAAAATGCAGGAAGTGAAGGGACCATGACAGCTGCACACCTACTCTAAATGTAGCAGCAGACCAGAAATAAGAAATAGACAACACCTCTCTCCTAAAACTTGCCCCCCGCATTGCCACCTTGTGTCTGCCCTACACCAAGACTCCACAAATGTACCAGTCTGGGCTTTCGTGCACTACCACTGAACGTAATGCACTCATGTCAATGAGGAAGGACCCAACTTACAGGATGAATTCCTTAAAACTAAAATTCCTCCAAAAGATCAGGATATTTATCAAGACAGCCTCTTAGACCTAGAAGTTTCTGACATAAGTGACAGAGAACTTCAAGTAGCCATTCTAAACCCTCTGAGAGAAATGAAAACATACTGGCAGAGCACCATGACTGATTTGAACAACATAAATAAGGAGATGAATGACATAAATCAAAACTCCATGAAAAATAAGGAAAAATTTAACAAAGAAATTCAAACCCTAAGGAAGATGGAGATAGAAATGTGAGAGATAAATAGGAAAATAAAAGAAGTGAGAAACTAAATACTGCCATAGGAAACAGGGCCAACTACATGGAGGAAATAATTATTGATATTAAATATCACAACATAGAAACAGCTAAGAAGTAGGAAGGAAGGGCATATAGAAGCAAAAAGATTGAAAAAATTCCGCAAGAACTATCTGACTCCATCAGACAAAACAACATCAGCAATTAGAAATCAAAGAATGGGTAGAGCATTCTACACAGAGCACACTCAAAGAAATACTAGATGAGAAATTTCCAAACCTATGGAAAGATATGGAACAACCAGTAAAAAAAGAAAACAGATCCCCTGGAAACCTGGACACTGACAGATCTTCTCCAAGACACATGCTACTAAAGATATCCAAAACTAAAGAGAAAGAGACAATTCTCAAGGCAGCCAGGGAAAAAAGAACTCTAACTTTTAGAGGAAAACCTATCAGGATGGCATCCTGTTTCTCAGCAGAAATGCAGCAAGCCAGAAGAGGTTGGAATCCAATATAAAAAAACTGAAAAGAGAATAACTTATAGCCAAGAATAATTTATCCAGCAAAATTATTTTTCAGATATGAAGGTGGAATAGAGACCTTCTCAGACACACAGAAGCTGAGAGAATTTGCCAGGACAAGGCCAGCACTCCAAAAAATACTGAAAGAGTCTCTTCGACCTGAAACAAAACATCAGGAAAAATGGAACAAAGTTGGGGCAACAGGAAAGAAACAAAAATAAAACAAATCAAACAAAGAAATAAGTCATGGTCACAGGAAATCCTCCTATATCAATCATCACTCTAAATGTTAACGGACCGAACTCACCAATAAAAAGACACACAGTGGCAGACTGTATTAAAAAACAGAAGCTATCTATGTGCTGTCTCCAAGAAACCCACCTCAGCCATTAGGACAAACACAGAGTCACAGTGAAAGGATGGGAAACAATACTTCAACCAAATGGTGACCAGAGAAAAGCAGGAGTTGCCATATTTATACCTAATGAAATAAACGTCAGGTTAAAAAGGATAGTAAAAGACAAGGACAGACATTACATAATGATAAAAGGCACAATACAGCAACAATAATACTTGAGACTAATTAATATATATGCTCCTAACCAGGATGCACCAAAATAGACAAAGAAACTACTAACAGATTTGAAAAGAGAAACTGATGATAACACAATCATTGTGGGAGACATAAACACTGCACTAACAGCCATGGACAGATCAACCAAATAGAAAATAAATAAGGAAACATCAGCACTGAATGACGCATTGCAGCAATTGGCCATAATTTATATTGCCAGGACACTTCATCCAGCAAAAGGAGACTTTTTCTTCTTTCTAGTGCACATGGAATATTCTCAAAGATATCCCACATGCTGGGACAGAAAAGGAGCCTCAGGAAATTCAAGATGATTGAAATTTTACCATTTGTATCCTCAAACCATTATGCTTTCAAATTGGAGATCAAGAGTAAAAGGAAAGCAGAAAAAAACACATGTACATGAAGATTAAGAACAGCTCATTTAACAAAGACTGGATGAAAGAACAATAAAAGATAAGATTAAAAAATATATACAAATTACTGACAATGAAAATACAGCATATCAGAATTATTGGGACACAGCGAAAGCAGTCATACGAGGGAAATTTATATCAATAGAGGCCTCTCTTAAGAAACAAGAAAAATCACAAGGAAACAACTTAACATACCATCTTAAAGAACTAGAAATAGAAGAGCACACAAATCCCAAAGTCAACAGAAGAAAGGAAATAATAAAAATTAAAGCAGAGCTGTACCAATTGGAGAACAGGAGGATTATAGAAAAAATTACTACTACAAAGAGCTGGTTCTTTGAGAAAGTCTACAAAATTGAGAAAACCTTGGCGAGACTAATCAAAGGATGAAAAGAAAGGACACATATTTCCAAAATTAGAAATGAAAAGGGAGATATTACCATGGATATAACAGAAATACATAGGAGTATAAGAAAATCTTATGAAGAAATGTATGTCACTGAATTTAACAACCTACAAGAAATGGACAAGTTTCTAGAACCTTATAGCTTACCTAGATTGAACCAAGAAAATCTCGATACTCTAAATAGACCAATTCATAGTGAAGAGATTAAAATGACTATCCATAATCTCCCTAAAGGCAAAAGCCATGGACCAGATCGTTTCACCAGTGAGTTTTACCAAGCATTCAAAGAATAATAAACACCTATCCTCCTCAGAGTCCACTAAAAAATTGAAGAAGAAGCACTACTTCCTAACTCGTTCTAGGAGGCCAACATTCCTCTAATACCAAAGCCTCGCAAAGACAATGAAAAGAAAGAAAAATATAGGCCAGTAACTCTGATGAACAAAGATGCAAAAATTCTAAACAAAATAATAGCAAACAGAATGTAGCGATGCATCAAAAAGATCATACCTCAAGATCAAGTTGAATGGTAACCAGAGAAAAGCAGGAGTGGCCATCCTGATATCTGATGAAATAAACTTCAAGTAAAAAAAAATAGTAGGTGGTTCCCTGATGGTGTAGTGGCTTAAGGCTTCGTCGTTGGCGCTGTCAGCGCTGTAGCCTAGGTTCGATTCCCAGTCAGGGAGCTACCCACATACCAAAAAGCAAAAAACAAAACAAAACAAAAAATAGTAAACGACAAAGATGGTCATTACATAATGATAAAAGGCACAATAAAACAAGAAGACTTGACACTAATCAACATATATGCTCCCAACCAGGATGCACCAAAATATATAAAGAAACTACTAACAGACTTGAAAGGAGAAACTGATGAATACACAATCATAGTAGGGGACTTAAACACCCCGCTAACAGCCATAGACAGATCATGCAAACAGAAAATAAATAAGGAAATCACACCTCTAAATGACACATTACAGCAATTGGACATCATTGACATTTACAGGACACTTCATCCAGCAAAAAGAGACTACACCTTCTTTTCTAGTGTGCATGGAACATTCTCAAGAATAGACCATATGCTGGGACACAAAAGTAGCCTCAGCAAATTAAAGAAGATCGAAATCATACCAAGTGTATTCTCAGACCACAAAGCTTTGAAATTGGAGATCAACTGTAAAAGGAAAGCAGAAAAAACCACATATACATGGAGATTAAACAACAGCTTATTCAAAAAGGACTGGATAAAAGAACAAATAAAAGATGAGATTAAAAAATATATAGAAACTAATGACAATGAAAATACAACGTATCAGAATTATTGGGACACAGCGAAAGGGGTAATAAGAGGGAAATTTATGTCATTACAGGCCTATCTCAAGAAACAAGAAAAATCACAAGCAAACATCTTAGCATCCCATCTTAAAGAACTCGAAAAAGAAGAGCAGACAAAACCCAAAGTCAGCAGAAGGAAAGAAATAATAAAAATTAAAGCAGAGCTAAACCAATTAGAGAACAGAAAGACAATAGAAAAATTAATATTACGAAGAGCTGGTTCTT
>PVJL010017617.1:0-17816 GCA_004026885.1 Lyroderma lyra
ATAACCAACTTTTTGGGAACTTTTTTAGTATCTAATCAAAAGCTTAGAACACCTGAGAAACAATGAAGCAAGAAGTTGGCAGATTCAGCTCTATCAGGCAAGAAGAAAATGCTAAGGCAGAGTTGAAAAATGACCTGGTGCAGCCTCAAAGGTGTAATCCAACAAAGAGTTAATATGCAAAGACCAGAAAGGTTTTGAGTTTTTTATTTTTGCTACAAGCATGTAAGAAAATCTCTGTCAAATTGTTCTTGCCACTAAGATAACAAGAAACAGATCTCAGTAGTCACACATGATAAAGAATAGAGTCTTTACAGAAAGAGCCTAGAAAAGTTACTAAACAAGCAACTATAACCCACAACAATTAGCAACAACAAACCCTGGGGTGGGGAGAGAATTTGATTTTCAGAGTTGCCACATTACAATAATTTTCTAAAATTCAGTTTTCAATAAAGAGAATAAGATACATACAGAGTATCAGGAAAGTATGATACAATCACATTAAAAAATAGAATCTTTCCCTGAGGAAACTAAGTCATTAGACTTACTAGTCAAAGACTTTAGATACACTGTCTTAAATATGCTCAAAGAGATAAAGGAAAACAGGATAATGTCTCATCCCATAGGAAATTTTAATGAAGAGATAGAAATTATTTAAAGAGATAGAAATTATTTAAAGAGAAGCCAAAGGGAATTTTTGGAACTTAAAAGCACAATAATTGAATTGAAAATTTGCTAGAAGGGTCAACAGAAGATTTGAGCACACAAAAGAAAGAATCAATGAACTTGAAGACAAGTTCACTGAGATTATCCATTCTGGATATCAGGACAAGAAAGAATGAAAGAAAATAAATAGATCCCACAAAACCTGTGGGATACCATCAAGTGTACCAACAAATGAATAATAGGAGTGCTATAAGGAGAGGGGAGAGAAAGTGGTAGAGGAAATATTTGAAGAAATAATGATTTTTAAAATGCCCCAGGTTTGATGAAAGACATGAACCTGCATATCCAAAAAGTTCAACAAACTGTAAGTACTCAATAAGATCCACCCTGAGACACATTTTAATCAAACTGTCAAACACCAAATATAAAGACAGTCCTGAGAGCAGCAGAAGGGAAGTGACTCGCCATGCACAAGGATCCTCAATCATTTTAACTGTTGGTTTCTTATCAGAAACCATGGAAGCCATGAGGCAGTGCAAGGACACACTTAAAGGGCTGAGGGAGAAAAGAAACTATCACCCCAAGATTCTATATGCAACACAGCTCTTCTTCAAAAAGGAAGGGAAAGTAAAAGGGAGCTAAGGAAATTCATTACTAGCAGACGAGTCTTAGAAGAAATGGTAAAGGGAGAACTTTGGACTGAAGTAAAGGGACACTGGACAGTAAGTCAAAACCATATAACTAAGGAAGAAACACTAATAAAGGTAATTACGTAGGAAAGCACAAGCCAACATTATTGTATTTGGGGTTTATTACTCCTTATTTTTCCTATATCCTTCAAAAGACAAATGCAAAAAATAATAATTATAAATCTAGGTTAATGAGAAATGTATAAAATGTAATTTTTGACAATAAATGTATAGGAGTAGAGTATGTATATGAGGTCGGACAATTAATTTTGCAAAGTCATGCTAAAAATCATACTCCACACCTCACTGCTGAATGTCACTGCAGTCATATTCAAAGTACTCCACTTGGGAAGCTGTTCACCTACGCCAGCGCCTAGTTCACCCTTCAAAGCAATATTGGAGCTCTTTTTCTGGAATGGCCATCAGAGCTGTCATCATCCCCACAATCTGACAATAAAGTTTGCACATTTCACCCGGGCACTTATGTTGGCAGCTCTGTGCAAACAACTCAGTAAGGTGTACAGGGCTGTCACTGTAAGTGCACGGTGGCAAGTTTGGTGACTTAATTGTCAGATTTTGGGTCCAACAACAGCTCTGATGGGCATTCCAGAAGAATTGCTCCAAAACTGCATTGAAGAGTGGTCTAGGTGCTGGCGTTGGTGCACAGCTTCCCAAGGGGAGGACTTTGAAAGTGACCGTAGGGACATTCAGTAATGAGGTATGTAACACTTTTTCTAGGATGAGTTCGCAAAATTAATTGTCCAACTTCGTATAATATTGAAGCTAATTTGGTTTTAATTCAAATGAGAGTTTTAAAAATTCAAGATGTTAGTTATAATTGCCAGGTTAGCTACTAGGGAAACATTTTTAAAATAAACTCCACTCCCCCAATGCCAAAAAAGGACAGGGGCATCAAAATCGTATGCTACAAAATTCAATTATAAACATACATAAAAAGGGCACAATTAGAGGAACTGAGAAACAAAAAATATATGACACACAAAACAAATAATAGAAGAAAAGATTTCCTTATCAGTGTTATTTTAAATGTAATGGGATTAAACTCTCTAATTAAAAGGCAGAGAATGGTAGAATGGAATTAAAAATATATAATCCATTAATGTGCTATCTTCAACAAACTCACTTTTGATCAAAAGACAGAATTGGTTTAGAGCAACGGTGTCCCACTTTGTGGCGTCCCTGGGCCACACCGGGAGAAGAAGAACTGTCTTGGGGGCCACACATAACATACACTCACACTAATGACAGCTGATGAGCTAAAAAATATAAAAAAGCATGATGTTTTAAGAATTCCTGTTGGCCTGGATTGAAAGCTGTCCTGGGCCACAGGTTGGACATGCCTGGTTTAAAAGTAAAAGGTTGAAAAAACCTACTTGTAAAAATATGGATCAAGAGAGACCTGAAGTGGCTATACTAATATTAGACAAAATAGACTTTAAGTTAAAAAAAAATTTATGTGAGGCAAAGATTATATATTGATTAAAGTGTTAATCCATCAGGAAGATATAGCAATTATAAACATATATATTTCTAATGACAGAGCCACATAAAACTGACAGAATTAGAGATAAACATGGGTTATTTAAAATTAATAATCAATTCATTTTTAGTCATGAGTAAGCCATCTATGCATAGATCATTTAGGAAATAGAACTAGAACCATAAACCACTAGATCCAACAGACATGTATAGAGCATGACTCTACCCAACAACTGCAGAATACACAGTCTCCTTAAATGCTCATGGAACAGGCACCCGGAAAGACCACATGCTGGGTCACAAATCAAGTCTGAATGAATTTTAAAAGATTAAAATCATAAAAATATCATCTCTGACTACAGCAGGATGAAGCTAGAAATCAAAAACAGAAGGAAAACGGAAAAACTCACAAATACAACACACTTATACGCTCTTCTTTGTGGGTCAAAGAAGATACCAGAAGGCAAAGGGAAAATTCCTGAGATGAACGAAAATGAAAACTCTGCAGACCAACACTGAGGGACTGAAGCAGAAGAAGTGTTCAGAGGAAAATCAGTAGTGATGAATGCGTATGTTATAAAAGAAAAACTAGCGCCAATCCATGACCTAAATTTATCGTTTAAGAAACTAGAAAAATAGGAATAAATTAGGTCTGAAAATAGTGGAAGGAATGGAATAATAAAGGTTATCGTGGAAATAAATGGAGTATAGAATAAAAGCAACTTAGAAAATGATGAAAATACCAGTTTATTCTTTGAAAGGGTAAACAAAGCTCACATCTAGCCAGCCTGACTAAGAAAGGAAGCAGCGAAGACCCAAATGACAAGTCGGAAACGCCAACACATTAGGTAAGTTCGATGACAGGGACCCATTTCTAGAAGCACACAAAGTACAAAACCTGACTCAGAAGTGAGTATGAACGGACTTGTACACATGGGAGAGAACGGACCAGGACAGAACACCTCAGAGCAGAGAGGCCAGCGCCAGAGGTCAGCGTTACCAGTGACACAGAACCTGAGCTTCTCCATCGATGCAGAAAGTGCACTGAGGACCCGCCACAGGCTCGTGACAAAAGCACTCAAGAAAAGGAAAGGAACGCGACCAGGGGCAGGCAGGAGAAGCCTGCACTTGGCAATGGGGTGTCTCCCCGCGTCTGTCCGGAGGACACACGGCTGCTCCCACCCCCACGGCTCGGCGTCTTCAGGGACCTTCCAGCCTGAGTGACAGGGCAAGGAAAAGACATAGGAGGCTTTCAGATAGGCAAGCAAGGAGTAAAACTGTCTCTGTTCACAGGACGAGCTCCACACAGAACAGACCACAGAATCACGGGGGCTGTTACAGCGAGTGAGTAAACCAGTGTGGACACGCTGAAGGTGCACAGTCAGCGCACACACACGTCGCCTCACCACACACCGCATCGGCAGTGAGTGATGCTAGTGGAGACGATGAGAACCACCCTCTGTACAACCACGTGGCTGCTTACTTTCCACTGAGCACCGGAGCCCCGCGTCCTGGCCGTGCCCACACTGGTGCCTGGGTCCTCGTTGGCAGTGGAACAGCAGGGACTCGTTGCCCACACAGCGGAAGTCCTCCTTCCACACGGAACTTGAACCCCGGCCGAAGTGGGCGCCCCGGGGTGTGGACACGGCGGAGCTTCACTGCAGCTCCCGGTACACCACGTGGGCGGTGGACAGGTCCAGGTCGGCGTCACAGACGGTGCCCCAGATCAGGCTGCACCTCACCTCCAGAGACCCGGTACAGGGGTGCTTGCCACCCGCCAGCCGGGCCTCCACATGTCCTGGGGAAAGATACTGGACTGAAACAGCTTCTCGTGGGCGGGGCAGGGGTTTCCAGGCCCTTGGGTGCAGTGACCTACCCGTCCTTCCCTCGGGACCCACAGGAGGACCAGGGACACCGGCCCAGCACAGCCCTGAGGGGCCCTGAAGCAGGTGCAGGGACTCCTGGGGGCTAGAGGCTGGCCGACCCTCTCCCAGCCTTAGAATTCCACTCAGATTCTGACAACCTTTCCCACCCACCCTCTGGAGGCCCCACCCAACCAGGGGTCAATAAACACAGCCCCCTCAGCCCTGCGCCCCCGAGGATTCGGGTCCCCCATGTTTGCCGTCACTCCATCCTCAGGATCGGACTGCGCCTGTGGCTGGCACTTTAATTGCCTGGTCAGTTTTAAACCCCAGTACGTAGTGTACCCCCGGTCCATGCCCTCAGAGCCATGTGGAGGACCTGGCACAGGAACGGGCCATCTCCTCAGCTGACTTAAGGCCACCAGGGGACACTCCACCGTGCTGTCCCTGCAGGGGCAGGGAGGCGAGCGGGTGGACAGTGGCTGGACAATTCCCTTGCCTGTTCTCCAGGCAGCGGATGTCCCCGTTAGTGCGCTGAGCACAGTGGGGAGAGGATCCCTGCCCCTTGGAGACCCTAGGGCTGGGGTCTTTACCTGAACACACAATGGGGTTGTCTGTCGGAAGGGTACACTGCTCCCAAAAGTTCAGGTTGTACTTGCAGTTAAAGATGGTGGACTCCACTCCCTGGCAAGTCACAATCTTCGGGCCCTGATCACCAAGATCCCCGATGAGGTGGGGTCTGGATGCCTGGAGCACAGGGCCACTACCCAGATGCCTACAGAACATGGTGGCCTCCTTGGCGTGCATGGCACACTTCAGGGTCGTGTTGTTCTCGTATAGGACCTCAGGGATCCCCGCAGGGGCTATCTTCTCCTGTCAGCTCCAGGGTCATCAGCCTCCCACCTACACACAGCACAGGAGTCCCGCTGCAGGGGGTGCACCCCACTTCGCACGCAGCGGCTCAGGGTACTGAGGGCTTGTCCTTTGGTGGGGCAGAGCCAGTGGCAAATCCACAGAGAAGCTCTTCCCTCCAGCCCAGGACCCTGAGGAGGGGGAAGGCAGAGCTGCATTCACCAAACCCCACCCCTAGTCCCTTGGAGTGCACAGCAGGGACTGAGCTGCAACCCCTCCTCTTCTGGGGCTTCAATGCACCCAGGGGAGTCTCTCCACCCTCAGCCCCTCCCCCACCAGAGCAGAGCTTGTGGGACAGGGACATGGGACTCTTGAACCCAGAACAGGTTGCCTCAGGCATGCACCCAGCAGTTGGAAAAGCACACAGGGCCCTGCCTGTGCCATGTGGGCCTTCGCCGGGGAGCTGCTCTGGTGGGGTTGTCGCCCTGGAGCTCGGGGGGTCAACTTGATCTTGGCTTCTCCATTAAGGGAGCTGCCAACAGCAATTACAGCACAAATCTGCAACAATATGCAAAATTTGAAAATCTGATTAAAATAATTTAAAAATATAGTTTGTAGTCATGAGGAGCAATCAAATGAATAAAATTACAGAGAAGAAAAACAAGTCATATAATATTGTCCCTTTTCAAAAAACCATTTTAGTACCAGTATTACAAAGAGGTGACCAACATGTATCAAATTACATCAAGATGATGTAGTGTGTCCTATTCAGGAGCTTTTTAAAGAAGGGTTTTGGAAACATCCTTACAAAATACACCTTACCTGAATGTATTTTTTTTGTGCTTTGTCAAATGGTCATGACGAATAAAGGTTATCCCACATTAATCACATTGGTATCTTTTATCATCATGATGCCCTCATAAGTGAAGTATATAAAGAAAAAAACATTGAAGATCACTGAAAATGGTGAAACAGAGGGAAAGTCTTCATTAACTCATGAAAACTGGGCTGCTTATGCAGCCGGCCTCATGCATCACTGGCTCCATTTCTAGGACTTTTGCAGTGCTTCCCACCCACACCTGCCGGGCTCTGGGATTCCTGCTTGCAAAAGAGCACTATTCCTACATGGTGTCTTAGACCCTAAATCCACTTCACTGAACCTAACAACTGTCTTGAGTCGTGTCTGACCACTGAAGTCTCTGAGACAACAAAAGCAGCAGTGAATCAGGAAGGAATTAGTCAGACAAATAGGGTCAGCGAGCAAGTGACAAGCACACGATGATGGCAGCTGACTTAGCAAGTACCGATTCCTTGAGGATAACTGATACCTCTTATAACTGATAGTTTAGAATTTAGTAAATATGTAAGTAATCAACTCTGACAATGACAGTTTACTACTCTTCATCATAGTGACAGAATATGGCTCATTTTATAGTTTCCCAAGGACAGATATAAAGGTTTAAGCTACTGAAAAAGATCTCATATGAGGTGTTTTTATCCCCACAACCCTCCGCGTATGTATACATTGTAGGGTAATACAGACCTTTTCCATTCAAGGTGTCCAAACAGGTGTTGAATCCACTACAACTAAAACCAGTTAAATGGCTTAATGACGTGTAAAATGGAAACATTCTGTTTAAAATTATAAATGAAAAGGTAAATAAAAAAGCCTTAAGAGTAATGATAAGAAGTAAAATTTTACACATGTACCAGTAGGCAGGCATCTATTGTACATTCAGGTAAAAAAAAAATAACTTTTCAGAAATTGCAACTGGAGTCACGGATTTAGGTATAAAAAATAATCACATAAGTTTCAAATAATGAACAGAAGAGTTTCTAATACTAAGAATCCCAGAGTTTTCAAATCTACCATATTTTCATACCAAACTACTCTTGAATAAACAAGAGTGAAGAAATACACTAAGTTTAGAACACTAGAGTTATAATGAGTTTCAATTCAAAGACAATTATTGAAATAGACCTTTAAATGATGACAATTTTGGCACCAAAGCACTCAGCAACCTCGATGATGACAAAATATTTAATAACACTTTACTCCACAGAATGATGACAGTATTAAAAATTGTAATGTAGGCAAAAGTCTATAAAGTGTTTGCAACAACTCTGCTTATCAGAAGTGCTAAGGAAAGTTTTAAGTTAAGAAACAACCAGAGCACTGATAAGAAAATAGAGTTAAAAAGGAGGTATAACTTATGTTGCTGTAGAGGAGAACATGGCCTGACTCACCTGTAGGAGCTTCCGTGATGAAAACAGCCCATAAACACCACAAAGATGAGGCTTTTTTCTACTGTGGATTCTCAAATGTTATTTCAAAGTCATTCTATGTTTAAAAGAAGTATATACATGTGTGTATACACACACACACACACATGCGCACACACACACACACACACACACACACACACATATATATACATATATATTTAAACTGAAGATTTCTTAATGCCAGTGTGTTTCTTAAACACAGATTTCCAGAAGGCCCTCAATAAAGTGTTTGGGCTAACAGATACTGCAGCAGGTCTCCCACCTCTCCTAGCATCGGTCTCACTGCATACACACGTGTTTTGTCCCTCCCCTTTAAACAGACGAATAACTAACTAAATAAAGTTGACTTTGGCCTCCTTTGCCATCAGTTTGCTCAAAGATTTAACTATCTAGCTTAAGTGAACTTTGGAGAAATACAAAAAAAAATACTCAATTCTTACTACTGGACTCAGTAAAACTAACGTGAATTGCGATGGAGAGAGTACAGTAATAACATAGATGGAATCCAGTTTATCAGGAGGAACCCTCTCAAATACGTGCTCAATCCTTGTTAAAAGAAAGTTTCAAAGCAAAGAAAACATGTCAGGCAGCTGGCACTTCTAGGTGCCAACGTGAAACCATGTTGCTGGCACTACCAGCCCTCCCACCCACCTGACCCTGCGTGGGCTCCTGAGTGACCACTGCTGACCCAAGCACATCATTAGCACATGCAGCAGTTTGAATGTTCAGAGATGTTCTGCATAGGTAAAGGGCTGAGCAAGTTATCTGGGGAGAAGGATAGACCGAGGCCATGTGTCTGACCATCGGGCTTTCCTGGTCACTACCGCTTGGCAGTTAACTTCAGTCCCATTACCCAGCGAGAATGAAGGGTGATTCTGAAGTAAAGGTCGCCCTTCGCCAGGATGTGGCGCTCATCTACAAGGTCCCCTGCCTGTAGGTGCACGCAGCTCTGCCCAGAACAGTCTGAAAACTCTTCCGATATCCCAGACTATTAAGTAATTAAAAGTAACAAGATGGAAAGGTCGTTGTGGCTTTGGTTTGTTTGCTTTTTACAGGAAGACCTTTAAGTGGGGAAAAAAGTTCATAATGCATAAAATCACCTTTATAATTTATCCATGTATAAGTACAAATTTTCATGTAAATTTAGTGTACTGAGTTTCCTATTCTGCCACCATACCCAGCTGTTATTTTAAGCAAGTGGCATTTCTAATTTTCTATAATTAGGAAACTTTATTATAGTAACGAGTACAAAACCTACACATACTGTTGACAGAGTAGCATTAAAAACATGAAGGACAAGCTATGGAGCTTCAGGGCTGCTGACAATGTCCTCGCTATCCCCAACCACCCCCCCAAATGCATCCTTCCTGCCTCTTGCTCTCAGAAATAGCCCCATGTGATTCATTTCCTGGTTTTGTTCTGTGACCTGTGTACTCTGTGTCACAAAACAACACAGCGCACATTTCTGAAAAACTGAGTAGCAAGTGCAAATGCAACAATGTCGCCACTATTAGTACAGGGCCCACGAGATGGCATGAATGGGTCTCGGGATCAAATTCTGCCTGGGTCTGCCCCAAGCATCAGCAAGAACCCCCATCACAGGTCTATAAGGGTCAAGTCACGAATAGAAATGGAAAACAGTGTTAATTCCAATCAGAGCACCTCACAAATGGGGTGGGTGGTAGAGGGGGGTGACGAGGTACTGAATGTGAGTTTGGCAGAAATATGACCAAGTGCATAGGTGACTCCATACGTGCTGCGTCTCAGCCTGCCGTGTCCAGCCGCTACTCCCACTAAGTCCAGAGCAGCATTTCTGTGTAGTGACATGGATGTACTCTACTACATCAGCAGCAAAGCAGGAAGCCGAGCGCAGGAACCTCCTTAGCCACAGGCCCCACGCCGGGGCTAAGGGCATTAGAAACCGGGGATGTGGAGGGTTGGTGTCCAACACCCATTTCAGTCGTGCAAGAGGAGAAGGTTCTAGAGGCCTCTGTTCAACACCACATCAAGGTCACCAATGTGGGAGCGTGCACTTCAACACTTGTTAAGAGGGTAGCTGTCACGTGCCATGTTTTTACCACTGTTAAAACAATTTACAAAAGATTTTGGTTCAGGCCTACACTGCATTTTCTCCCAGTTAAAAAAGGCAACGTGCCTGCAGGGATCTCAGGGTGACAACCTTCAGGCTAAGTACTGCTCCATGGAGTTCTGCCTGAACCATGCTTCTGAGCTCCTCTGGTGAGTGGAAGCAGTAGGTGAGATGAGGCCTGTGAAGGTCATAAACACGGTTTATCTCCAAGTGAGTTGGCTCCAGAGGTTCGGATTCTCATTTTAATGCGGAACAGGAACATGCTGCTCTCTGATGTCCTCTAGCGGTCATTTTAGGAATAACACTTGTGTGCGAGTCACTGGGAAAAGCTCTTCTCTGGGGTTTTCTTGTGTCTTTGGGAAGGACACCTGCTTGTGTGTCACCTGGAAATGTTATAGTTCTCTGGTCCCACCTGTGTCAGTTTTACAGCATGATTTTGTTCTTATGCACACTTGAATTGTCCATGTCACTACCATTATCAACTACAATTAAAAGGGGGATAATTTTTTTTAAGTGGGATAATTTTATAAATTACACATAAACAGTTTATACACATAGGTCATTCTTCTTTCTTTATTTTCTTTTTTTTGTTATGTAGGTAGTTCCCTGGCAGGGAATTTAACCCAGGCTGCATCCTTGACAGCGCTGAAGCCTTAGCTAGTACACCACCAGGAAACTCCATTATTCTTTTTAATAATAAAGAAGGAATGAAAACAAGATGAGAAGGCACCTTGGACAATTGATGTTTTCCCTGTAAAATAGTTAACTAAGTTTTTTGACACCTGTCATTGGGATTAAATTAGAAGTCAATTGTGGTTTTGCCTGTGGGTTTGTTGTAACATAACTAGTGATCTGTGAATACATAGCCGGTTTGTAATTGCTTTGAGGCTTTAATTTTTTTCAATTCAATTTTATTGTTAGACTTATTGGGGTGACATCTGTTAGCAAGGATTACGTAGGTTTCAGGCATACAATTCTACACTGCATTGTCAACTTGTTTTGTAATAAGTTCACCACCTAATGTGACTTCTCTTTCCATCACCTTATATTTAGCTTCCCCCCTCCTCTCCCACCCCCACCCCTTTGTCCCCTCCCTAACGCACTCATCCCCAAATAAACATTAAACTATTGATTGTGTCCATGGGTTATTTGTTTGTTCATTTCTCTTTTGCTTTGTTTTCAGTTTTATATTCCACATATGAGTGAAATCATGCAGTTTTCCGTTTTTTCTGTCTGGCTTATTTCACTTAGCATGATGATCCCCAGGTCCATCCATTTTGTCGCAAATGGCAATATTTCATCTTTTCTTACAGCTGAGTAATATTCCATTGTGTATATGTACCACAGCTTCTTTATCCAGTCATCTGTCGCAGGGCACTTTGGTTGTTTCCAAGTTTGGGCCACTGTGAACAGTGCTGCAATGAACATTGGGGTACATAAGTCTTTGCGGACAAAGGTTTTCAAGTTCTTTGGGTAGATCCCCAGAAGGGGGATTGCTGGGTCAAATGGTAGCTCCATGCCCAATTTTCTGAGGAACCTCCACACTGCCTTCCACAGTGGTTGTACCAGTTTGCACTCCCACCAGCAGCATACCAGAGTCCCTTTTTCTCCATATCCTCTCCAGCACTTGTTATTCCTTGTCTTGTTGATAATAGCCATTCTCACATGTGTTGAGGTGGTATCTCATTGTGGTTTTGATTTGCATTTCCCTGATAGCTAATGAGGATGAGCAGTTTTTCATATGTCTGTTGGCCATTTGTATTTCTTCATGGGAGAAGTGTCTGTTTATTCTTCTGCCCACTTTTCAATTGGGTTGTTTGTTTTTTTATTTTTGTTGTTGTTAAGCCTTATCAGTTCTTTATATATTTTGGATATTAGACCCTTATCTGATGCGTTATTGGCAAATATTTTCTCCTATTCAGTTGGTTGTCTCTTCGCCTTGTTGATGGTTTCTTTTGCTGTGCAGAAGATTTTCATTTGATATAGTCCCATTCATTTATTTTTGCTTTTACTTCCCTTGCCTTTGAGGACAGGTTCATGAAGTCTTCCTTGAGTCCTAGGTCTATAAGTTTAGTACTTATATCTTC
This sequence comes from Lyroderma lyra, assembly GCA_004026885.1. Taxonomy (NCBI): domain Eukaryota; kingdom Metazoa; phylum Chordata; class Mammalia; order Chiroptera; family Megadermatidae; genus Lyroderma; species Lyroderma lyra. Next base: position 12,029 of record PVJL010017617.1, read on the forward strand.
TTCTACACAGTTTATTATTGAAGGTCTTATATGAAGGTCTTTAATCCATTTTGAGTTAATTTTTGTATATGGAGAGAGTTCATAGCTCAGGTTCATTCTTTTGCATATGTTTTTCCAGTTTTCCCAGCGTCACATGCTAAACAGGGTGTCTTTTCCCCATTGTATGTTTTTTGTTCTTTTATCAAAAATTATTTGTCCATATATTTGTGGGTTTATTTCTGGGTTTTCAGTTCTATTCCATTGGTCTATATTTCTGTTCTTCTGCCAGTATCAAGCTGTTTTGACTATTGATGCTTTGTAATATAAATAGAAGTCAGGAAATGTAATGCCAACAGCCTGATTCTTTTCATGTAGTATTGCTTTGGCAATTCGAGGTCTTTTATGGTTCCATATAAATCTAATAATTCTTTTATCTATTTCACGAAAGTATGATTGTGGGATTTTGATGGGCATTGCATTAAATCTGTAGATTGCTTTGGGCAGAATGGCCATTTTAAAATGTTAAGTCTTCCTATCCATGAACAGGGGATATTTTTCCACCTCTTAAAGTCTGTTTCAATTTCTTTCAAAAGTGTCTTATAGTTCTCTGTGTATAAGTCTGTCAAGTTCTTTAAGTTAATTCCGAGGTATTTCATTCTTTTTGTTGTGATAGCAAAAGGAATTGATTCCCTCATTTCTATTGCTGTGGATTCGTTGTTTGTATAAAGGAATGCTGTTGATTTTTGTACATTGATTTTGTATCCTGCAACTTTTCTATATTCGTTAATTGTTTCTAATAGTTTCCTGTTGGAATCTTTGGAATTTTTTATATAAAGGATCATGTCATCCGCAAATAGTGACAATTTGAACTCTTCTTTCGCAATTTGGATACATTTGATTCCTTTCTCTTGCTTAATTGCTGTGGCTAGAACTCCCATTACTATATTAAATAACAGTGGTGACAGGGGGCATCCCTGTCTTGTTCCTGATTTTAGGGGAATAGGTTTCAGCTTTTCCCCATTCAGTATGATGTTAGCCGAGGGTCTCTCATATATGGCTTTTATTATTTTGAGATACTTTCCTTCTATACCTATTTATATTAGTGTTTTAAGCATAAATGGATGTTGTACCTTCTCAAAAGCTTTTTCAGCATCAATTGAAATGACCATATGGTCTTTACCTTTGATTTTGTTTATGTGGTGTATCACAGTGATTGATTTTCGTATGTTGAACCAGCCTTGTGCTCCCGGGATGAATCCCACTTGATCATGATGTATGATCTTTTTGATGCATTGTTGTATTCTGTTGGCTAATATTTTGTTCAGGACTTTTGCATTTGTGTTCATCAGAGATATTGGTCAATAGTTTTCTTTTTTGTGTTGTCTTTGCCAGGCTTTGGTATTAGAGTAATGTAGGCCTCATAGAATGAGTTAGGAAGTAATGCTTCCTCTTCAATTTTTTGGAAGAGTCTGAGGAGGATAGGCGTTAATTCTTCTTTGAATGGTTGGTAGAACTCGTTGATGAAACCATCTGGTCCAGGGCTTTTGCCTTTAGGCAGATTATGGATAGTCTTTTCAATCTCATTGCTATTGATTGGTCTATTTAGATTATCCAGTTCTTCTTGGTTCAGTCTCGGTAGGCTATAAGTTTCTAGAAACTTGTCCATTTCTTCTATATTGTTAAATTTTGTGGCATAAAGTCCTTCATAATATTTTCTTATAATCCTTTGTATTTCTGTGGTATCAGTGGTAATTTCTACCCTTTCATTTCCAATTTTAGATATTTGTGTCCTTTCCTTTCGTCCTTTGATTAGTCTATCCAGGGGTTTGTCAATTTTGTTGACTTTCTCAAAGAACCAGCTCTTCGTAATATTAATTTTTTCTATTGTCTTGCTGTTCTCTAATTGGTTTAGCTCTGCTTTAATTTTTATTATTTCTTTCCTTCTGCTGACTTTGTGTTTTGTCTGCTCTTCTTTTTCGAGTTCTTTAAGTTGGGATGCTAAGATGTTTGCTTGTGATTTTTCTTGTTTCTTAAGATAGGCCTGTAATGATATAAATTTCCCTCTTATTACCGCTTTCGCTGTGTTCCAATAATTCTGATACATTGTATTTTCATTGTCAATAGTTTCTACATAGTTTTTAATCTCATCTTTTATTTGTTCTTTTATCTAGTCCTATTTTATTAAGCTGTTGTTTAATCTCCATGTATATCTTGTTTTTTCTGCTTTCCTTTTACAGTTGATCTCCAATTTCAAAGCTTTGTGGTCTGAGAATACACTTCGTATGATTTCGATTTTCTTCAATTTGCTGAGGCTACTTTTGTGTCCCAGCATATGGTCTATTCTTGAGAATGTTCCATGAGCACTAGAAAAGAAGTTGTAGTCTCTCTTTGCTGGATGAAGTGTCCTGTAAATGTCAATGATGTCCAATTGCTGTAATGTGTCGTTTAGAGCTGTTATTTCCTTATTTATTTTCTGTTTGGATGATCTGTCTATGACTGTAATCGTGGTGTTTAAGTCCCCCACAATGATGGTGTATTCATCAGTTTCTCCTTTCAAGTCTGTTAGTAGTTTCTTTGTATATTTTGGTGCATCCTGTTTGGGAGCATATATGTTGATTAGTGTGAAGGCTTCTTGTTGTTGCATTGTGCTTTTTATCATTATGTCATGACCATCTTTGTCTTTTACTATCTTTTTTAACTTGAAGTTTATTTCATCAGATATCAGTATGGCAACTCCTTCTTTTCTCTGGTTAATATTCGCTTGGCATATTGTATCCCATCCTTTCACTCTGAGTCTGTGTTTGTCCTTAAAGCGGAGGTGTGTTTCTTGGAGACAGCATATGGATGGGATGCTACTCTGCTATTCTGTGTCTTTTTATTGGTGAGTTCAGTCCATTGACATTTAGAGTGATGATCGATATGTGAGGATTTCCTATGGGCATTACTTCTTTCTTTGTTTTTGTTTGTTTGTTTGTTTGTTTATTTTTGTTTCTTGTTGCCCCAACTTTGTTCCATTTTTCGTGATGTTTTGTTTCAGGCTGAAGAGCCTCCTTCAGTATTTCTTGGAGTGCTGTCCTTGTGCTGGCAAATTCCCTCAGCTTCTGTTTATCTGAGAAGGTCTTTATTCCACCTTCATATCTGAAGCATAATTTTGCTGTATAATTTATTCTTGGCTGGAAGTTTCTCTCTTTTAAATTTTTGAATATTGGGTTCCACTCTCTGCTGACTTGTAGAGTTTCTGCTGAGAAATCTGATGCCAGACCGATGGGTTTTCCTCTAAAGTTTATAGTTCTTTTTTCCCTGGCTGCCTTGAGAATTGTCTCTATGTCTTTACTTTTGGACATCTTTAGTACCATGTGTCTTGGAGAAGATCTGTTGGGGTCCAGGTATCTGGGAGACCTGTTTTCTTCTTGAACTTGGGGTTCCAGATCTTTCCATAGGTTTGGAAAGTTCTCATCTACGATTTGTTTGTGTATGCTTTCTGTAGATTGTTCTTCCCCCTCTTCTATTCCTATTATCCTGATGTTGTTTTGTCTCATGGAGTCGGATATTTCTTGCAGCGTTCTTTCAATCCTTTTGGTTCTATATTCCCTCTCTTCCTCTTTCTGAGCTGTTTCCATGTTGTGGTCTTCAATATCACTAATTCTTTCCTCCATCTGGTCGGTCCTGTTTCCTATGGCAGTTAATTCATTTCTCACTTCTTTTATGGTATCATTTATTTCTCGTATTTCCGTCTCAATCTTTCTTATGTTTTGAATTTCTTTGTTAAATTGTTCTTTTTGTTCACAGAGTTCCTTTTTTATGTCATTTATATCCTTTTTTATGTTATTTCTCTCAGCTATAGTGTTCTGCCAATAGGTTTTCATTTCTCTCAAGTCTTTAGAATGGCTGCTTTAAATTCTCCGTCACTTAAATTCAACCCTTCCAGATGTAACAAACTGGCTTCTGGGTTAATTTCATGTTCTTTCTGAGGAGTTTTAGTTTTTAAGGAATTCATCCTGTCTGCTGGGATCTTCCTCTTTGACAAGAGAGCTTTATGTTCACTGCCCAGATTATTGCTTTTGTGGTGTCTTGCTGTAGGGCAGACACTAGGTGTCACTGGGGGTCAAGTTTTGGTGGAGAGGGGGCTGTTTGTTTCTTGTTTCTGATCTCCTACTGCGTTTGGAGGCTATGCGCATATATATCCTGGGGAGAGGCCAACAAAACTCTTTCGGCCCTTTGCTGGGGAAGCTGTTTTTGCTTGCTGGGGTGAATGCTAGCAAATCAAATCAGTCTTTCTTCCCAGCCCTGATTCAGTACCTGGCTGTCTAAAGGCTCAAACTGCTTTTGGAACTCTGGGGTGTATGAGGAAGTGCCCGCTCCATAAGTCCAACGCTGTGGGCCTGGCCTGAGACAGCAGGGTTGCCTTTGCAGCAGGCTGGGAACAAGAACTGCAGCACTGTGTAGGTCTCTGGGGGCTTCGAGCTGGGGTGTTATCTTTGCAGTTCAGAGTCCTCGCTCAGCCCATCTACCACTCAGAAGTTCCAGAGGCTGGCTCCCAAACTCCTTCCGTCCCCAGCTTTCCAGTCTCGCTCCCCTCCCCCAAACTGCGCAACTCCGAATAGTCAGCAGGGATCCCGCGTTGTCCCTTTCTGCTCTCTTCCCTCTCCCCGACTCGCCCCCTTCTCGCCAGCCTTCAGGTGTTTACTTGTGATTTGTGGATTTCTCAACAGCTGGTTTGTCACTCAGGGTCCTCTTTCTTGGCTCCTGGATGGCCTTTCAATTGTGTTTTCAGGGAGAGGCTTTAGGAACCGCCTCTCCAGTCGCCATCTTGTCTTCTCTCCCGAGGCTTTAATTTTTATGGTTAATTGGCTTAATTACTACCTTTAGAAAACAATCCAGATTCATACTTATACTGTAAATTATATTTTAATTTTATTTAAATGTATTTAGATATAGTATTATGAGGGTTGACTCATTTTAAAGAAAACTCATTGTTTCTTCCTTTTTAAGTAACCTACTTAGAATTTATTCCTATGGAGTCTGTTACCAGTATCCCGACAGAAATTACTGTTTGCTGGTGGGCGAGCAGATGGTTTTATTTTTGTTTCTTTTTGTGAGAAGACAAATTCTACTTATAGTTTATTTCAGTATTTTCTCTTTGAAATAAATTGTCCAGTTTCAGGTTTTGTTCTTATACTTTTTCCTCTTGAGAAATCTGTTCAACACAGTAGTTTTTTCTCGTTTTCTCTTTCTCTCTCTCTGTCTCTGTCTCTCTCTCTCTGTGTGTGTGTATGAGGGTTTGTAAAGATTAAAGATATTGAAATATTTAAACAAGCTTTATGTTGAAAGAGTTTTGCCAACTTTGATTGCTTCTCTTTTACTCGATTGTACTAATATTCATTTTGTCTCACTGAAAATCTGCTGTGTGAAGGCTGTCAGTTCTTCATTTTAGCTGTCATAGAGAAAGATTATAGGACAAGTTTGTACATCATATGGCCCAGGATGGCTTTAAATGTGGGCCAAGACAAATTTGTGACTTTCTAAAACATCATGAAATTTATGCCTGGACTTTTTGGTTTTTTTTTAGTTCATCAGCTATTGTTAGTGTTAATATATTTTGTGTGTGGTCCACGAATATTTTTCCAATGTCACTCAGGGAAGTCCAATCGTTGAACACGCCTGCTTTAGATGGTATTAATACCACCAGAAATATTTACTGTTTGTCCTATTCTCCCCTGCTCCCTTTCCCCTATACCTAAAGAACCACTATCCTTTCTCTTGAGTTTTATGAAGCTTTTCTGGCTAGTCTCTTTGACAGGACACCTGG
>PVJL010017618.1:0-17813 GCA_004026885.1 Lyroderma lyra
ATCTGTCTCAGGTTATTTCCACTGTGAACAGCGCTGCAATGAACATTGGGGCATATAAGTATTTGTGAACAAAGTTTTTCAGGTTTTTTGGGTAGACCCCCAGAAGTGGGATTGCTAGGTCAAATGGGAACTCCATTCCATATTTTCTGATGTACCTCCACACTGCCTTCCACAGTGGTTGTACCAGTTTTCCTTCCCACCAGCAGTGTACCAGAGTCCCTTTTTCTCCACATCCTCTCCAGCACTTGTTATTTCTTGTCTTGCTGATAATAGCCACTCTAACAGGTGTGAGGTGATACCTCATTGTGATTTTGATTTGCATTTCCCTGATAGCTAATGAGGTTGAGCAGTTTTTCATATATCTGCTGCCCATCTGTACTTCTTCGTGAGAGAAGTGCTTGTTTAGTTCTGCCCAGTTTATAATTCGGTTGTTTGTTTTTGTGTTATTAAGCCTTATTAGATCTTTATATATTTTAGATAGTTGACCGTTACCTGATGCGTTATTTGCAAATACTTTCACCCATTCAGTTGGCTGTCTCTTTGCCTTATTTATGGTTCCTTTTCCTGTGCAGAAGATTTTTAGTTTGATAAAATCCCATTCATTTATTTTTTCTTTTACTTCCCTTGCCTTTGAGGTCAGGTTTATGAAGTCTTCCTTGAGTCCTAGGTCTATAAATTTAGTACCAATGTTTTCTTCTATACAGTTTATTGTTGCAGGTCTGATATTAAAGTCTGTAATCCATTTCGAGTTAATTTTTGTATATGGAGAGAGTTCAGAGCTCAAGTTCATTTTTTTGCATATATTATTACTGTTTACCCAGCACCACCTACTAAAGAGGATGTCTTTTCCTCATTGTATGTTTTTTGCTCCTTTATCGAAAATTACTCGTCCATAAATTTGTGGGTTTATTTCTGGGTTTTCAGTTTTATTCCATTGGTCTATATATCTGTTCTGCCAGTACCAAGCTGTTTTGACTATTCTTGCTTTGTAATATCAATTGAAGTCAGGGAATGTAATGCCACCAGCCTTATTCTTTTTATGTAGTATGCTTTGGCAATTCGAGGTCATTTATGGCTCCATATGAGTTTACTAATTCTTTTATCTATTTCATGAAAGTATGATTGTGGGATTTTCATGGGTATTGCATTAAATGTGTAGATGGCTTTAGGTAGAATGTCCATATTAACAATGTTAAATTTTCCTATCCTTGAACAGGGGATAACTTTCCACCTCTTAACATTTGTTTCAATTTCTTTCAAAAGTGTCTTATACTTTTCTGTGTATAAGTCACACTTTCTTCACTAACTTAAACCTCAGGTATTTCATTCATTTTGTTTTGATAACAAAGGGAATTGATTCTCTTTTTTCTTTTTCTGTAGTTTTGTGGTTTGTATATAGGAATGCTGTTGATTTTTTTAAAATTATTTTTTATCTTATGACTTTGTTATATTTGTTTATTGCTTCTAATAGTTTCCTGGTAGAATCTTTGGAATTTTTTATATAAGGCGTCATGTCATTGGCAAATAGTGACAATTTGACCTCTTCTTCCCAAATTGGGTACCTTTGATTCCTTTCTCTTGCTTGATTGCTGTGGGTAGAAGTTCCATTACTATATGAAGTAACAATGTTGACAGAGGACATCCCTGTCTTATTCATAATTTTAAGGGAATAGGCTTCAGCATTTCCCCATTGACTATGATGTTAACTGAGGCCTTGTCATATATGGCCTTTATTATGTTGAGATGCTTTCCTTCTATACCTATTTTATTTAGTGTTTTGTTCATAAATGGATGCTGTATCTTGTTGAAAGTTTTTTCTGCATTATGGGAAATTGTCATATGTACTTTATCTTTGATTTTATTTATGTGGTGTATCACATAGATTGATTTTCGTATGTTGAACCATCCTTGTGCTCCTGGGATGAATACCACTTGATCTTGAGGTATGATCTTTTAGATGCATCGCTATTTTCTGTTTGCTAATATTTTGTTTCGAATTTTTGCATCTGTGTTCATCAGAGATATGGGTCTATAGTTTTCTTTGTTTGTATTGTATTTGCCAGGCTTTGGTATTAGAGTAATGTTGGCCTCATAGAACGAGTTAGGAATTATTGCTTCTTCTTCAATATTTTGGAGGAGTCTGAGGAGGATAAGTGTTTATTATTCTTTGAATGCTTGGTTAAACTCTCTGGTGAAATGATCTGGTACATGGCTTTTCCCTTTAGGGAGATTATAGATAGTCATTTTAATGTCTTCACTATGAATTGGTCTATTTAGATTATCTAGATCCTCTTGGTTCAATCTAGGTAAGCTATAAGGTTCTAGCAACTTTTCCATTTCTTCTAGGTTGTTAAATTTAGTGACATAAAGTTCTTCATAAGATTTTCTGATAATCCTATGCATTTCTGTGGTATCAAATGTAATTTCTCCCCTTTCATTTCTAATTTTGGATACTTTTGTCCTTTCTTTTCATCGTTTGATTAGTCTCACCAAGGTTTTGTCAGTTTTGTTGACATTCTCAAAGAACCAGCTGTTTGTAATATTCATTTTTTTTACTGTCCTCCTGTTCTCTAATTGGTGAAACTCTGCTTTAATTTTTATGATTTCTTTTCTTCTGCTGACTTTGGGTTTTGTGTGCTCTTCTATTTCTAGATCTTTAAGAAGGTATGGTAAGTTGTTTCCTTGTGATTTTTCTGGTTTCATAAGACAGGCCTGTATTGATATAAATTTCCCTCTTATCACTGCTTTCGCTGTGTCCCAATAATTCTGGTATGTTGTGTTTTCATTGTCAGTTATTTGTATATAATTTTTACTCTCATCTCTTATTGTTCTTTTATACAGTACTATTTAAATGAGCTCTTCTTCATCTTCATGTATATGTGTTCTTTTCTGCTTTCCTTTTACAGTTGATTTCCAATTTCAAAGCATGGTGATCTGAGGATACACATGGTATAATTTCAATCTCCTTGAATTTGCTGAGGCTACTTTTGTGTCTCAGCATGTGGGATATCTTTGAGAATGTTCCATATGCACTGGAAAAGAACAAATAGTCTCCTTTTGCTGGTGAAGTGTCCTGCAAATAGCAATTATGGCCAATTGCTGTAATGTGTCATTTAGTGCTGATGTTTCCTTATTTATTTTCTGTTTGGATGATCTGTCTATGGCTATTAGTGCGGTGTTTAAGTCTCCCACAATGAGTGTGTATTCATCAGTTTCTCCTTTCAAATCTGTTAGTAGTTTCTTTGTCTATTTTGGTGCATCCTGGTTAGGAGCATATATATTAATTCGTGTCAATTGTTATTGTTGTTGTATTGTGTCTTTTATCATTATGTATTGCCTGTCCTTGTCTTTTACTATCCCTTTTAACCTGACGTTTATTTAACTTGGTATAAGAATGGCAATTCCTGCTTTTCTCTGGTTACCATTTGGTTGAAGTATTGTTTCCCATCCTTTCCCTCTGAGTCTGTGTTTGTCCTTATGGCTGAGGTGTGTTTCCTGGAGACAGCACAGAGATTGATTCTGTTTTTTAATCTAGCCTCCTATTGTGTGATTTTTTATTGGTGAGTTCACCCCGTTAACATTTAGAGTGACGATCGATATAGGAGGATTTCCTGTGACCATTCCTTATTTCTTTGTTTGATTTGTTTTATTTTTGTTTCTTTCTCGTTGTCCCAACTTTCTTCCATTTTTCCTGATGTTTTGTTTCAGGTCGAAGAGACTCTTTCAGTATTTCTTGGAGTGCTGGCCTTTCCGGGCAAATTCCCTCAGCTTCTGTGTGTCTGAGAAGGTTTTATTCCACCTTCGTATCTGAAAATTAATTTTGCTGTATAAATTATCCTTGGCTATAAGTTACTCTCTTTTCAGTTTTTGTATGTTGGATTCCACCCTCTTCTGGCTTGCTACATTTCTGCTGAGAAATATGATGCCATCCTGATGGGTTTTCCTCTAAAAGTTATAGTTCTTGTTTCCCTGGATGCCTTGAGAATTGACTCTTTATCTTTAATTTTTGGATATCTTTCGTATCATGTGTCTTGGAGAAGATCTGTTAAGGTACCGGTATCTGTTTCCTTCTTGAACTTGAGGTTCCAGATCTTTCCATAGGTTTGGAAAGTTCTCATTAACTATTTGTTTGAGCGTGCTCTCTGTAGAATGCTCTACCCCTTTTTCGATTTCTATTATCCTTATGTTAATTTGTCTCATGGAGTCAGATAATTCTTGTAGAATTCTTTCAATCCTTTTGTTTCTATATTCCCTCCCTTCCTCTTTCTTAGGTGTTTCCATGTTCTGATCTTCAATATCACTAATTATTTCCTCCATGTGGTTGGCCCTTTTTCCTATGGCAGTATTTAGTTTCTCACTTTTTTTATTGTATTATTTATCTCTCTCATTTCTATGTCAATCTTCCTTAAGATTTGAATTTCTTTGTTAAATTGTTCCTTTTGTTCATGGAGTTATTTTTATGTCGTTCATTTCCTTTTTTATGTTGTTTATCTCAGCCATAATGCTCTGCCAGTATGTTTTCATTTGTCTCAGAACCTTTAGAATTGCTACTTGAACTTCTCTCTCACTTATGCCAGAAACTTCTAGATCTAAGATGCTACCATGATAAATTTCCTGATCTTTTTGGGGAGTTTTAGTTTTAAGGAATTCATCCTGTATGCTGGATTCTTCCTTATTGACATCAGGGCGTTATGTTGAGTAGGAGTGCACCAAAGCCTAGATTGGTACTTTTGTGGAGTCTTCGTGTAGGGAAGACACAAGGTGGCACTGTGGGGGGCAAGTTTTGAGAGAGAGGGGTTGTCTATTTCTTTTTTCTTGTCTCCTGCTACATTTAGAGTCAGTGTGCATCTGTCACGGTCCCTTCGCTTCCTGCATTTAGCTGGTTGGGGAGGCTGTAGGAAAGGAAAGATGCAAACAGAAGCCACACTGGGACAACTCCTCCTTCTACCCTATGCTGGGGAAGCTGGGTGATGCGGTCCGAGGACTCTCCTGCTGGCTTGGGCGAATGTAAAAAACCGCCTTTCTTTCCAACCCTGCTCCAGCGACCAAGGATTGGGGCAGAGTCTGTGGACTCCAACTGCTTTTATGAGCCAGGGCATGAGAGCAGGCATGCACACAATTCCGAAGCAGTTGTTTTGACCCCGCGGTAGAAAGGGAGCCAGTTTATCTTTGCAACGGGCCTTATGAGAACTGCAGACACATGCAAGAGCCGTACTAGCAGCACCAGCAGCAGGTCAACCTTCACAGCGGGCAGGAAGAAGCCGCAGTCTAGTGCAGGGGTCATGCGCTGTTCGCTTGGCAGGCGGCTAGCCCCCGAAAGTGGTCACAAACCAGAACTACCGGCTGCAACCAGGAACCCCAGGCCTGCGCAGGAGCCGTGCGTGCCTGAGTTGTGTTTCTCAAGAGAGCCTAGAACCACAAGTCGTCTCTGCAGTTCAGAGTCCCTGCTGTGCCCTGATAACACTCAAATGTGACAGAGCCTGCCTCCCAAGCTCGGTCCCCAACTTGCCACTCCAAATTCCACCTCCCCAGACCAGCTCGCCAACGACTCCCACTGTTCTGCCACTTTGCTAGGGCTTTGCCTCTTGTCACCTTTTTTCCTCTACCCCTCTCATGCACTGAACTGCTCCTGGATGGTCACCCACGATTGGGTCCTGTTGCGATCTATCTTTGATCCCTCCCCTCTCTCCGACTCGCCCCTTTCTCTCCAACCTTCTGGTGTTTACTGGCAATACATGGATTTCTCAGCTGCTGTTTTTGTCACTCAGAGTCTTCTTTCTTGGATCCTGGGGGCTGTTCAATTGTGTTTTCTGGGAGACGCTTTAGGGCCTACTCTCCTTTCACCACCTTGCCCTCCAACCTCCAAGCATTGAAGAGATTTTTATGAACATCAACCAAATTAAACGGTTATATTGAATTTGTGGAACAAGAAACAGTTAGTCATGTAATATCTTCTCTTCTGGTTATTGGATGCCTCTGGGTATTGACAGAATGTGAAAGGTTCATGAGGGATCTGAAAATCTAAGGTGGAAAGTTTTATTCAAAGAGAGAAGTATGGACATGGCAGATTAATACAGCAGGGTCCAAGGCACACAGGTGCCCTGAACTTTGGGTTAGCTCTTCTTATACAGAAATTGTAGAGGCCGATTCTTCAATATCAAGATGTGGTCACCTGTAAACAATCACAGGTAGAATCGGGCCACAGTATATTTTTCCTTGCAGCTAGCCAAGCTCAGGTAATCTTGTTTTCCGAGATCAGGCTCACTGTAGTCAGAGCAGTAGCCATATGACTTCTTTTATTTGTAGCTAACTAAGCTCAGCTAAACTTGGTTCCTGCAAGCCCCCTCAAGTTTTTTGTATTAACTCTTTTGCTGTCTAATCATTATCATCTGCACAAATTCCCAGTTCCTTCTTGAGAACATGTGGGACACATAAAAACAATCACTATGCTGGATTTCATTTAACATCAAACTTTATTTCAACTTTCAAATTTAATTAAAACCTGGCACTATTGCTATGAAGAATCAAATTTCAATAAAATAAGTGTGTCAACTTTTAGAATTTTCCTAAGAAAAAGCAAAAGAAAAATCAAGATTTACCAAGCAAAGGTCTAACAGAACTTTGAGTAGAATAGAAGTGTTCAGTTAAACAGGTGTTTTGAATGATCACTTTCACTAAAGGACAATCATTTACGTGAGTGGTATCTTACACTTTGGCTTCCCTGTGCCACGTTGGAAATAGAATTGTCTTGGGTAACACATAAAATCCACTAGTACTAACAATAGATCTTAAGCTATAACAAAATATGCCATAAAATATTACATTTTAAGTATTTGTATTGGGCTACATTCAAAGCCATCTTTGGCCACAGGTTGGCCAGGCCTGCCTTATATGAACCTCGTTGGATATTTTACTTCTAAAACATTGGAACACAATTTTTAAAATTCATTTTTATTGTTAGACTTATTGGGGTGACATCTGTTAGCAAGGATAACATAGGTTTCATGCATAGAATTCTACAGTGCATTGTCACGGAGGTGAACATTGTATAATATGTTCACCACACAGTGTGATTTCTCTTTCCATCACCTTACATTTAGCTTCCCCTCCGTCCTCCCACACCCCTTCCACTTTTTCCCCTCCCTAACCCACTCATTTTCAAATAAACATTGAACTATTGCTTATGTCCAGGGGTTCATTGTTTGTTTGTTCTTTTCTTATCTCTTGGTTCCTTTCAATTTTATATTCCGCATATGAGTGAATTCATACAGTTCTTTGTTTTCTCTGTCTGACTTATTTCACTAAGTATGATGATCTTCAGGTCCATCCATTTTGTTGCAAACAACACTATTTCATGTTTTCTTTTTTCTTTTTGCCCTTTTTTTGTTGTATGTGGGTAGCTCTCTAGATGGGAGTCGAACTCAGGCCACAGCACTGTTAGCACCGGAGCCTTAATCCACTACACCACCAGAGAAGTCCCTCATGTTTTCTTATAGCTGAGTGATATTCCATTGTGTGTATGTACCACAGCTTTTTTTTATCCAGTCATCTGTCACAGGGCACTTTGGTTGTTTCCATGTTATGTCCTCTGTGAACAGCGTTGCAATGAACATTGGTGTACGTAAGTCTTTGTGGACAAAGATTTTCAGGTTTTTTGGGTAGACCCCCAGAAGCGGGATTGCTGGGTCAAATGGGAACTCCATTCCCAGTTTTCTGAGGAACCTCCACACTGTCTTCCACAGTGGTTGTACCAGTTTTCATTCCAACCAGCATTGTACATGAGTCCCTGTTTCTCCACATCCTCTCCAGCACTTGTTACCTCTTGTCTTGTTGATAATACCCATTCTAAAGGTGTGAGGTGATACCTCATTGTGATTTTGATTTGCATTCCTCTGAGAGCTAATGAGGTTGAGCAGTTTCTCATGTGTCAGCTGCCCATCTGTACTTCTTCGTGGGAGAAGTGCCTGTTTAGTTCTTCTGCCCAGTTTATACTTGAGTTGTTTGCTTTTGTGTTATTAAGGCTTATTAGTTCTTTATATATTTTAGATATTAGACCCTTATCTGATGTGTTATTTGCCAAAATTTTCTCCCATTCAGTTGGCTGTCTCTTTGCCTTGTTGATGGTTTCTTTTCCTGTGCGGAAGCTTTGAGTTTGATAAAATCCCATTCATTTATTTTTGCTTTTACTTCCCTTGCCTTTGAGGTCAGGTTCATGAAGGATTCCATGAGTCCTAGGACTATAAGTTTAGTACCAATGTTTTCTTCTATACAGTTTATTTTTGCAGGTGTGATATGAAGGTGTTTAATCCATTTCGAGTTAATTTTTGTACATGGAAAGCGTTCACAGCTCAAGTTCATTTTTTTGCATATATTATTCCAGTTTTCCCAACATCACCTACTAAAGAGGCTGTCGTTTCCTCTTTGTGTTTTCGGCTCCTTTATCGAAAATTATTTGTCGATAAATTTGGGGGTTTATTTCTGGGTTTTCAGTTCTATTCCCTTGGTCCATATTTCTGTTCTTTTGCCAGTACCAAGCTGTTTTGACTATTGATGCTTTGTAATATCAATTGAAGTCAGGGAATGTAATGCCACCAGTCATTCTTTTTTATGTAGTATGCTTTGGCAATTCGAGGTCATTTATGATTCCATATGAATTTACTAATTCTTTCATCAATTTCATGAAAGTATGATTGTGGAATTTTCATGGATATTGCATTAAATGTGTAGATTGCTTTAGGCAGAATGTCCATTTTTAACAATGTTAAATTTTCCTATCCCTGAAGAGGGGATATTTTTCCAACTCTTAACGTCTTTTTCAATTTCTTTCAAAAGTGTCTTATACTTTTCTGTGTATAAGTTTGAAACTTTCTTCATTAACTTAAACCTCAAGTATTTCATTCATTTTGTTTTGATAGCAAAGGGAAATGATTCCCTCGTTTCTTTTTCTGTGGATTCATTGTTTGTATATAGGAATGCTGTTGATTTTTTATATTTATTTTGTATCCTGCGACTTTATTATATTTGTTTATTGCTTCTAACAGTTTCCTGGTAGAATATTTGGAAATTTTTATATAAGGCGAAATGTCATCAGCAAATAGTGAGAATTTGACCTCTTCTTTCCAAATTTGGATACCGTTGATTCCTTTCTCTTGCCCGATTGCTGTGGCTAGAATTTCCATTACTATATTAAATAACAATGGTGACAGAGGGCATCCCTGTCTTGTTCCAGATTTTAAGGGAATAGGCTTCACCTTTTCCCCATTGACTATGATGTTAACCAAGGCCTTGTCATATATGGCCTTTAGTATGTTGATATGCTTTCCTTCTATACCTACTTAATTTGTTTTTTGATCATAAATGGATGCTGTATCTATTTGAAAGCTTTTTCTGCATCAATGGGAAATGATCATATTTCCTTCACCTTTGATTTTATTTATGTGGTGCATCACATAGATTGATTTTCGTATGTTGAACCATCCGTGTGCTCTTGGGATGAATACCACTTGATCTTGAGGTATGATCTTTTAGAGGCATCGCTATATTCTGTTTGCTAATATTTTGTTTAGAATTTTTGCATCTGTGTTCATCAGAGATATGGGTGGGTCTATAGTTTTCTTTCTTTGTATTGTCTTTGCCAGGCTTTGGTATTAGAGTGATTTTGGCCTCGAAGAACGAGTTAGAAAGTATTGCTTCTTCTTCAATATTTTGGAGGAGTCTGAGGAGGATAGGTGTTTATTATTCTCTGAATGCTATGTAGAACTCACTGGTGAAACGATCTGGTCCATGGTTTTTGCCTTTAGGGAGATTATGCATAGTCATTTTAATCTCTTCACTATGAATTGGTGTATTTAGATTAGCATGATCTTTTTGGTTCAATCTAGGTAAGCTACCAGGTTCTAGAAACTTGATCATTTCTTCTAGGTTGTTAAATTTAGTGGCATAAAGTTCTTCATAAGGTTTTCATATAACCCTTTGTATTTCTGTGGTATCAGTGGTAATTTCTACCCTTTCATTTCTAATTTTGGATATTTGTGTCCTTTCTTTTCATCCTTTTATTAGTCTCGCCAAGGTTTTGTGAGTTTTGTTGACTTTCTCAAAGAAACTCTTTGTAATATTCATTTTTTTCTATTGTCCTCCTGTTCTGTAGTTGGTATAGCTCTGCTTTAATTTTTATTATTTCTTTTCTTCTGCTGACTTTGGGGTTTGTGTTCTCTTCTATTACTAGTTCTTTAATGCTTTAATGTTTAAGTCTCCCTCAATGATTGTGTATTCATCAGTTTCTCCTTTCAAATCTGTTAGTAGTTTCTTGGTCTATTTTGGTGCATCCTGGTTAGAGCTGATATATTAATCAGTGTCAAGTAGTATTTTTGTTGTATTGTGCCTTTTATCAATATGTAATGTCCATCTTTACATATCCCTTTTAACCTGACATTTATTTCATTCGGTATAAGCATGGCAACTCCTGCTTTTCTCTGGTTACCCTTTGGTTGAAGTATTGTTTCCCATCCTTTCCCTCTGAGTCTGTGTTTGTCCTTATGACTGAGCTGTGTATCCTGGAGAAATCCAGAGATTGATTCTGTTTTTTAATCTAGTCTGCAACTGTGTGTTTTTTATTGGTGAGTTTAGCCCAATAACATTTAGAGTGACGATCGATATAGGAGGATTTCCTGTGACCGTTACTTATTTCTTTGTTTGATTTGTTTTATTTTTGTTTCTTTCCCGTTGCCCCAACTTTGTTCCATTTTTCCTGATGTTTCGTTTCAGGTCGTCGAGACTCCTTCAGTATTTCTTGGAGTGCTGGCCTTGTCCTGGCAAATTCCCTCAGCTTGTGTGTGTCTGAGAAGGTCTTTATTCCACCTTCGTATCTGAAAATTAATTTTGCTGTATAAATTATCCTTGGCTATAAGTTACTCTCTTTTCAATTTTTGTATATTGGAATCCACTCTCTTCTGGCTTGCTGCATTTCTGCTGAGAAATATGATGCCATCCTACTGGGTTTTCCTCTAAAAGTTATAGTTCTTGTTTCCCTGGCTGCCTTGAGAATTGACTGTTTCTTTTTAATTTTGGATATCTTCAGTACCATTTGTCTTGGAGAAGATCTGTTAAGGTCCCTGTATCTATGGGACCTGTTTTCTTCTTGCACTTGTGGTTCCAGATCTTTCCATAGGTTTGGAAAGTTCTCATCTACTATTTGTTTGAGTGTGCTCTCTGTAGAATGCTCTACCCCTTCTTCTATTTCTATTATCCTGATGTTGTTTTGTCTCATGGATTCAGATAGTTCTTATAGAATTCTTTCAATCCTTTTGTTTCTATATTCCCTCCCTTCCTCTTTCTTAGGTGTTTCCAAGTTCTGATCTTGAATATCACTAATTATTTCCTCCATGTGGTTGGCCATTTTTCCTATGGCAGTATTTAGTTTCTCACTTTTTTTATTGTATTATTTATCTCTCTCATTTCTATGTCAATCTTCCTTAAGATTTGAATTTCTTTGTTAAATTGTTCCTTTTGTTCATGGAGTTATTTCTATGTCATTCATTTCCTGTTTTATGTTGTTTACCTCAGCCATAGTGTTCTGCCAGTATGTTTTCATTTGTCTCAGAGCCTTAAAATTGCTACTTGAACTTCTCTGTCACTTATTCCAGAAACTTCTAGATCTAAGAAGCTGTCTTGATAAATTTCCTGATCTTTTTGAGGAGTTTTAGTTTTAAGGAAATCATGCTGTATGCTGGGTTCTTCCTCATTGACATGAGGGCGTTATGTTCAGTAGTAGTGCACCAAAGCCCAGATTGGTACTTTTGTGGGGTCTTGGTATAGGGCAGACACAAGGTCGCACTGTTTGTGGCAAGTTTTGGAAGAGAGGGGATGTCTATTTCTTATTTCTGGTCTCCTGCTACATTTGGAATCAGTGTGCATCTGTCATGACCCCTTCGCTTCCTGCATTATTTGGTTGGGGAGGCTGTAGGACAACTCCCTCTTCTGCATTATACTGGGGAAGCTGGGTGATGCCGGCCGAGTCTCCTCCTGCTGGCTGAGGCGAACGGGATAAAAACCGCCTTTCTTTCCAGGCCTGCTCCAGCGTCCAAGTGTTGGGGCACAATCTGTGGACTCGAACTTCTTTTAGAGGCCAGGGGCATGCGAGCAGGCATGCACACAATTCCGAAGCTGTTGTTTTGACCCCGCGGTAGAAAGGGAGCGAGTTTGTCTTTGCAGCGGGCGGTATGGGAACTTTAGCCCCATGCAGGAGCCATACGAGCAGCACCAGCAGCAGGTCAACCTTCACAGCGGGCAGGAATGGAAGCCGCAGTCTGGTGCAGGGGTCATGCGATGTCCGCTTGGCAGGCGGCTTGCCCCCTTAGTGGGCTGCCACCAGGAACTGCAGGTTCCGACCAGGAACCCCAGGCATGTGCAGGAGCCGTGCATGTCTGCGTTGTGTTTCCCAAGAGAGCCTAGAGCCACAATGTCGTCTCTGCAGTTCAGAGTCCCTGCTGTGCCCTGATAACACTCAAAAGTTACAGAGGCTGGCTCCCAAGCTCTGTCCCCAACTTGCCACTCCAAATTCCACCTCCCCAGACCAGCTCGCCAACGACTCCCACTGTTCTGCCACTTTGCTAGGGCTTTGCCTCTTGTCACCTTTTTTCCTCTACCCCTCCCATGCACTGAACTACTCCTGGATGGTCACCCACGATCGGGTTCTGTTGCGATCTGTCTTTGATCCCTCCCCACTCTCCGACTCGCCCCTTTCTCTCCAACCTTCTGGTGTTTACTGGCAATACATGGATTTCTCAGCTGCTGTTTTTGTCACTCAGAGTCTTCTTTCTTGGATCCTGAGGGCAGTTCAATTGTGTTTTCTGGGACACACTTTAGGGCCCTACTCTCCTTTTTCCATCTTGCCCTCCAATCTCCAAGCATTGAAGAGATTTTTATGAACATCAACCAAATTAAATGGTTATATTGAATTTGTGGAACCAGCAACAGTTAGTCATGTAATGTCTTCTCTTCTGGTTATTGGATGCTGCTGAGTATTGACAGAATGTGAAAAGTTCATGAGGAATCTGAAAATCCAAGTTGGAAAGTTTTATTCAAAGAGAGAAGTATGGGCATGGCAGACTAATGTAGCAGGGTTAGCTCTTCTTATACAGAAAATGTACACGCTGATTCTTCAATATCAAGATGTGGCCACCTGTAAACAATCACAGGTAGAATCGGGCCACAGTATATTTTCCCTTGCAGCTAGCCAAGCTCAGGTAAGCTAGTTTTCCGAGTCAGAGCAGTAGCCATATGAGTTCTTTTAAATATAGCTAACTAAGCTCAGCTAAACTTGGTTCCTGCTAGCCCCCTCAAGTTTATTTGTATTAATTCCTTTTCTGTCTAATCATCATCATCTGTACAAATTCACAGTTCCTTCTTGAGAACATGTGGGACACATAAAAACAATCACTATGCTGGATTTCATTTAACATCTAACTTTATTTCAACTTCAAATTTAAATAAAACCTGGCACTATTACTCTGAAGAATCAAATTTCAATAAAATAAGTGTGTCATCTTTTAAAATTTTCCTAAGAAAAAGCAAAAGAAAAATCAAGATTTACCAAGCAAAAGACTAGTAGAACTTTGAGTAGAATAGAAGTGTTGAGTTAAACAGGTGTTTTGAATGATCACTTTCACTAATGGACAATCGTTTACGTGAGTGGTATCTAACACTTTGGCTTCCCTGGGCCAGGTTGGAAATAAAATTGTCTTTGGTAACACATAAAATCCACTAGTACTAACAATAGATCATAAGCTATAACAAAAAAAATCCGCGAAATATTACATTTTAAGTATTTGATTGGGCTACATTCAAAGACATCCTGGGCTACAGGTTGGTTAGGCCTGCCTTATATGAACCACGTTGGATATTTTACTTCTAAAACATTGGAAGACATTTTTTAAAATTCATTTTTATTGTTAGACTTATTGGGGTGACATCTTTTAGCAAGAATAACATAGGTTTCATGCATATAATTCCACAGTGCATTGTCAACTTATTGTATAATATGTTCACCACCCAGCGTGAGTTCTCTTTCCATCACATTATATTTAGCTTTCCGTCTGTCCTCCCACACCCCTTCCCCTTTTTCCCCTCCCTAACCCACTCATTCCCAAATAAACATTGAAGTATTGCTTATTTCCATGCGTTGATTGTTTGTTCGTTCATTTATTATCTCTTTGTTCCTTTCAGTTATATATTCTGCATATGAGTGAAGTCATACAGTTCTTTGTTTTCTCTGTCTGACTTATTTCACTAAGTATGATGATATTCAGGTCCGTCCATTTTGTTGCAAATGACACTATTTCATGTTTTTTTTTTATTTTGGGGCTTATGTTTTTGTATATGGGTAGCTCTCTAGATGGGAGTCGAACCCAGGCCGCAGCACCAATAGCACCGAAGCCTTAAGCCACTACACCAACAGAGAACGCCCTTATGTTTTCTTATAGCTGAGTGATATTCCATTGTGTGTGTGTACCACAGCTTCTTTATCCAGTCATCTGTTGCATGGCACTTTGGTTGTTTCCATGTTATGTCCTCTGTGCACAGCGTTTCAATGATCATTGGGGTACATCAGTCTTTGTGGACAAGGTTTTCAGGATTTTTGGGTAGACCCCCAGAAGAATGATTGCTGGGTGTCATTGCCAAGGTTTCCAGACAGGGCAGGTTTCGGCGGTCGTACACCCAATTGAAAAAACACATGCGGAGCCGACATGGGGGACAATAAACACACCAGCAAACAAGCCTCTTTATTGCGCACCTGGGACTATATATACGTGTTCAAACAAAAGTGGCAGCTTGCCGCATCTGCCCAGTAGCAATTGTTTAGGTTTTCATGGTTATATAAGGTGGTACATGCGCAGTAGCTGTCAGCCCCAGGAATTCCTCAGCCCCAGACAGGGACTGATTATACCAAGGTCAAGCCTGGGTGGCGGGCCTGGCTTTAACCCTTTGCAGTGGGCTTAGCTTTAACCCTCTGGGGACTGACACTCCACCCCTACAAGGCTGCCGCATGGGACTTTGTCCATAATGCATGTCCTTGAGCCCACAACCCACAGCAGCAATATAGGGAACAGCAAAAAACTACCAGACTGCTAGCAATAATTGCTAGGATCATTAGGATCCACCGCCAGGTGGATCCCAAGGAATTCCACCAAGAGGTTAATGGGTCTGTTGTGGAGGAGGGAATGGCTTGTACCTCTGTGTTCATTTCAGCCAGGGCTGTCTGAATGTGCTCAGTGTGATCTGGGATATATATACAACATTCCACATGTAAAATAGCACATGTGCCACCTTGTGAGGTTGTCAATAGATCTAAGGCCATCCGATTTTGCAGTACAACTTTACGCATTTGGGCTGTTTCATCCAATAACAGGCTTAAGGCCTGTTTAGTAGCATTCAGGGCTTGAGCTGTGTGCACTGCTAAAGCTTCCACTTGTAATTCTACATCTATGACAGCAGCTCCGGGCAGGGCCAGAGCAAAAGAGTAGTACCACCAGGTGGCTCTACGTTGGCGATGCCAACGGTGATACACAGCATCCCAGTTAGTAGGCAATTGAGGGAGGGTAGCCAGTACTCGACCAGCAATGTAAGGGCGACCCCATGTACATCGGCCAGTCCAATTTGCAGGCAAATAAGGCCATCCATAGTGTCCACAAACCCAGAGGTATATCCAGCTGGAAGGATATCTGTGGGATGAATGCCAGCATATCTGCCCCCATTCCACCAAGTGCGAGTGGTCAGCACATGGGTAACATTTTGACATAAGTGTGGGGGCACCCAACCAGCGATATGGTTAGCAGCTGAGTGGTGTTGTTCTATACACAACGGGACTTGTTCCCGTAGTTCCACATGTTCCCCCACCACCCAACCCCACCCATTAGTCATCGCATAACCAAACAGAGGGGGTTGGTTATTAAGGTCCCTGCGGAGCAAGTTGTCCACTGCCCGGCACCGTTGGTCCCATTCAGCGGTGCTGCTCCATGTGCGTAACTGTGTCCAGTTGTGTAGGGAAGCCTGGTGGATCCGCCACGGAAGGTCTTCAGCTGCCTCCACTGGTATTTCCGTGCAGATCGAGCAGTGAGAAACATTGTGCACCTGAGCAAACATATGTGCCCAGGACAGGATATTATTGCCTGCCGTTAGCCTGGGCGGTAGGACAAAGCAGACAGTGACACCATTAAAGGAAGATCTTTACCTTCATGTAAAATACAGGCAATGTGTCCATCTTGTGACAACAATGTGGCCGGTAAGGGTTTTGCCCCTGGCCTATGATACCAGACTAGTTCCCCAAGAGTTTGGGGCCAAGGCTGCTCTAATGGGGTGATGGAGTACAAAGGAAGGGGCCAGAGGGCAAGAACAAATGTTCCCTTTAGTATAGGGCCTCTGGCCCTCTCCAGCAGAGTCACCTGCACAGAGAGGTGCCAGCACCCCAACCATGGTTTTAAGAGCAATCCTTCCTGAAGTCCAGCACCCCAAGGTTCTATCAGAGTCAGCCAAGATTCATGGGAGGCCCGGGTAGTCCAAGGCCATGACCATGAAGCTTGTTTTCCTGGTGCCAACGAGTCAGGAGCAGGGAGAAGCAAAGACCCGTTATGTGTTTTTGGCACCAGGTTTGTGTCAGCAGGGTTGGGACATATCTTCAAGAAACGGGGTGACCCTTGAACAACCTTGTCTAATGGAGACAGACCAGTACGTCTGGGTTGTTCATTTAATAGCCTGACTGCAGTGGGCAGATTGGTTCTCCATTTGCGTAGACCGGGGCCCAAGACCTTTAATTTGTCCTTTAATAGACCATTGTATCGTTCGATCATACCTGCGGCTTGGGGCCGGTAAGGTACATGCAGCTTCCAATCAACATTATTCCGACGAGCCCAAGCCTGCACTTTGTGTCCAGTAAAGTGTGTGCCCCGGTCACTGCTAATCACCATAGGAGTCCCATAGGCAGCGCTCAGCTGATCAAGTGCAGCAAGGGTATGTACCTGAGTGGCTGCAGCCGTGGGCCAGGCAAATCCTAACCCAGTCCCTGTATCCACTGCTGTGAAGGCATATTGACAACCATGATCATTGGTAAGGGCCTGATGTAGTCCACCTGCCACTCTTGAAAGGGCTGCCCACCCCTTGGCACAACACCCGGTTTGCGCAGGGGGCGGTGCCTGTGGGGGTGCTGTTTTGCACAAATTTGGCACTCTTGCACAGCCTGTTGACATTGTGCCTGGGTCAGGGACATACCCCATCGACAAGCTACCTGTTTCATGGTTCAGGCTCCAACATGTCCCAGCTTGCGGTGTAGCCAGGGACCTGGCTCTCCCGGGTAGGGCAGTAACTGGCTTGCCCTCACTTGAGCAAGAGCATCAGCAGCATCATTTCCAGGTGCCTTTAAAGGATTATGTCCTGGAACATGGTAAATGGTGGCCCCCACTGAAGACCCCATTTATACAAGTCCTGCCAAAGAGCCCTCCCCCACAAAGGACGGTGCCCTATCAACAAATCCTGGGCTGCCCAGCGGGGGAGCCAGAGTGTTAAACCTTTGTACACTGCCCAACTGTCTGTACAGACATGTACGGGGCCTGATTCATTCATTAGCACTAACCACATAGCCCTCAATTCAGCCCACTGACTGGATTGCCCAGTCCCTGTCTCATACCAGAATTCATCTGTAGAGGGCTGTATTGCCACAGCCGCCCATGTAGGCGGTTGCCCCCGGCAGGAGCCATCTGTATACCAGGCATCTGCCGGGATAGGGGCTTGCCCCTCTAAATAGGGGCTGTCCATGGACATTT
>PVJL010017619.1:5852-17912 GCA_004026885.1 Lyroderma lyra
TATTTAAAATAGAAGCCTCTGGTATTTTTTTTTTATTTATGATTTGTATTCTACTCAGAATTATAGTAAGTATTTCAGAAATACTCTTACACAACTAAAATACAGAACAGAAACTTGAGATAATGGGAAAAAGAGATTCATGCGCATTATTATGCATTTAGTAGGTGACTGTCCTTTGTGGTCAGGGAGGAAGGAAGAAAGTGCTGCCATTTGTTTTTGGTATCTTGATGGGAAGTCATCCTCTAAATCCTGATCTGATAATTGTAAAGAGATTTGAGAGTTGAGAAGTTACTCTTGTAAACCTGAGAGAAGACTGAGTAGTGAGATCTATGATGCGCATTTGAATAGACTATGTGAGTTCAGGCCCCATTGTTGCTTCTAGGTAAATGGAAGGTTGAAAAACACTTCTGATGATCTCAAATGGCAATGTGGTGGCAAAAATTAAAGAAAAAGGGAATAATTATTAAAACTACCCAAACACAATACCTAACTCATTGATGAACCTAA
Source organism: Lyroderma lyra (assembly GCA_004026885.1). Taxonomy (NCBI): domain Eukaryota; kingdom Metazoa; phylum Chordata; class Mammalia; order Chiroptera; family Megadermatidae; genus Lyroderma; species Lyroderma lyra. The sequence continues at coordinate 6,360 of PVJL010017619.1, forward strand.
CACTAAACTTAGTCATAAGTGAACCCTAACCCCAAACCTTACCCTGAGTTTCAAAGGAAATCATAATTGAATCTGAACCTTATCGCTAGCCCTAAATATAATCCTACACCTGGTTTATTCTCTAACATTAACAATGAACTCAATCCCAATTTACACCCTTACCCTGTAGTCAAAGCAAACCCTACCCTTAAACCTGAAACAAAATCTCCGTGGAACATGAACCGTGAACATACCAAAAATCCCTAAGCGTAACCCTAAACCTAACCCTGGGCGTCAACATCATCTTGGCCCTCACCCGAACCAGCACCTGATCGTAAAGATAACCTCACAACTAATCTTATCGCTAATCACAATCCTAACTGAAAGGTTCACACTTACCCTAAACCTAAGCTTAATGGGAGTCCTAAACCTAAAGAGACACCTGAAAATTAAAACTAATTTTAACCCAAATTCGATCTTCACACCTCATTCTAACCCACATCCTACCATTCACTACATTGTGCACCAACCATAACCCCAGCATATATCCTACAAAGAATACTAAACGTAATCCCATTTTCAAAGTAAACCATAAAACAATGGTTAGCTTAATCTTAACAGTAACCTTAAATTTAATCACAACCTCAACCCAAACTTTAAATGGAAACATAACAAGATCCCTGTCCATAACACTAATCATAAACTCAGCCTTACCCCTAAACCTAGACTGTAAAATGCACCTAACACTATCCTTATACTTAATTAAAAACATAACCTCAAACCTAAACCTTAGTCAAAAAAAATTCATTTTAAATTTTCATCCTAATCTCACAGTTTATTATTATCCTACACTAACACTAACCGTCATCACAAAGTAAGTTCTGAACCTAAACTCATTCTAACATTTACCTAACTTGAAGCTTACCCAAAATGTAATCCTAAGTGTAATCTGGCCCCTAAATGGAAACACAATCTAACCCCACTCTGATACCAAATTCAAAACCTCACATTAAACATAACTTTAAACATAACCCTTAATATATATCTATAAAACTAACCCTAACCACAGCCCTTAATCTGACCCTAACTTTATCCCCAATTGAGAGCCAATCCCTTCCTCAAAGCTTACCGTAAAATACTACTACTTACCAACCTCTCAATTGAACCATGAATAAAATAAAAAGACCTAAACTCAAACACAATATCTAACCGTAAACACAATTGGACATTTTGTTCTACTGCTAACCCTAATAATAAAATCAAACCTAACCTTATTTTTAACACTTAGCCTAACACAAAATCTAAACCATAACGTATACGTAAAGCTAAATCTAGGCTTCACTACAGCCCCTATCTTGGTCTTAAATCTACACCACCCCTAATTAAAAACTAAAAAAATAACCTCAAACCTAACCCTAACCCAAAACCTAAACCTAAATATTATGCTAACCATAGCTAGTTACCTGAACCTAACATGGTTTCTAACCTCATCAGAAACTAAGCACATACCTAAACCTACCCATTACATAACCCGTGCTTTCCCATAAACGAAATTCTAGAAATAACACTAAGCCTAATCATAACAGTAATTGAGAGTCAAACCCGAAATTCAAAAGTCAATATAACCCTAATCTTAACCCAAATTCTAATGACCAACTGAAAGCTAACCCTAACCTTAGTTATAACTCTGACTCTAACTGATACCACCCACCTAAAAAGAGCAATAACCCTAAAGATCAGTCCAACCCATACCCTAATTTTTATGTTAACCCTAACCTCAACGTTGAGAAGAAACTTAACAAGGGGCTGAGGGACCTAAACTCTGACAAACACAAGATGTTAAAAGAAATTGAAGTTTTCTTTTGATTTGCAGAATCTTTTGAGTTTGATATAGTCCTATTCATTTATTTTTGCTTATACTTCCCTTGCCTTTGAGGACCGGGCAGTGAAGTCTTCTTTGAGTCCTAGGTCTCTAAGTTTAGTACCAATGTCTTCTTCTATACAGTGTATTGTTACAAGTCTTACATGAAGGTCTTTAATCTATTTTGAGTTAATTTTTGATGGAATATTAGTCAGCTATAGGAAAAGATAAAATATTGTCATTTGCAACAATATGGATGGACCTGGAGATCATCACGCTTAGGGAAACAAGCCACACAGAAAAATCAAAGAACTGGAAGACTTCACTCATATGTGGAATATAAAACTGAAAGCAAAGAATAAACAAAATGAAAAAACAAATAACTCATTGACACAATCAATAACTTAATGATTAATTGGGGACGAGTGGGTTAGGGAGGGGAGAAGAGGGAGGGAATGGGAGAAGAGGGGGCGAAGCTAAATGTGAGGTGATGTAAAGAGACAAAGCATTAGCTGGTGAACTGATTATACATCAAGGTGACAATGCACAGTAGAATTGTATGCGTGAAACTTATGAAATCCTTGCTAACAGATGTCACACCAATAAGTCTATCAATAAAAATGAATAGAAATAAATAAATAAATACATAAATAAATGCTGAAAAAAAAAGAAGTAGAAGAAGGCACAAAGAAATGCAGAGATTTTATATTCATAAATGGGTCGAATGATCCGCATTGAAATGGTCATGTTACACAAAGCAATGAACAGATTTAATGCCATCCCCATCAAAATTCCAATGAAAGATTTTTGAAAAATTTCAAGAAAATCATCAAGAGATTTGTATGGAATCTAAAGAGTCCCGAAATAACCACAGGCATCCAAAGGAAGAAAACAATAATGGTGAAGGTTTCACATTCTTTGACTTCAATCTATAACACACAATGACAATAATGTAAGCAGCAGGATATTGGCAGAAATATAGGCACACACAAACCAATGAAGGAAAAGTGAAATCCCACATATATATGTAAAGATTGTTTTCTATGGAAAGCCAAATATATAACATGAAGCAAAGAATCCATTTTATATAAACGGTGCTTGGGAATAGAGAATATCACATGCAAAGAATGAAACTAGACTGACAGTATTCAACATCTACCAAAATTACCTAAAACTGGACCAAAGACCTAAACATGCTATCAATAATGAAAAATTGCATAGAAGAAAGCGTAGGTCCCAAACCTGTAGACCTTGCTTCAGAAAGAGTTTGATGAATGTTACCTCAAAGGCAAGGGAAGTAAAAGTCAAAAGACATGAATGGGACTGTACCCAACGTAAAAGATTCTGCACAGCCAAAGAAACCATCAAGAAACAAAAAGGCTACCGACAGAGTGGGAGAATACATTAGCAAGCAATGACTGAAAGGGGGTTAAAACATAAACTTTATAAAGAAATCCTAGAACTCAACAACAGACAAACAAACAATCCCATGAACACATGGGCACAGGACTTGGACAGACACTTTCCCCCAAAATACAGATTAATCAAACACCCAAGAGATACATACAAAATGTTTAAGTACACTGGCTATTAGAGAAATGCCATGAACTACCACTTCATACCTGTTATTAATAGAAAGGCTATGATCCACAGGACAAGTAATAACGAGTGCTGGAGAGGCTGTGGGAATAAAGAAGTCTCATATCCTGCAGGTGGGCATGTCAATTGGCAGCAATGATGGAAAACAGTACAGAGGTTCCCCAGAATGTTAAGAATGAATATACGATACAACCAAGCAATCCCTTCTCTGGGTATCCACCCTCCAAATGTGAAAACATGTACTCATAGAGATATACGTACCCCTGTTTTCCTTGCAGTACAAGTTATGGTGGTCAAGACATATCAACAACCAACATGTTCTTCAACAATTGATTGGATGCAGGAGATGTGGTACAAACACCCAGTGAAACACTACTCACTCAGAAATAAAGATGAAACACTGCCTATTGTGACAACATGGATGGGTCTGGAGATTACCATGCTAAGGCAAACAAATCAAATAGAAATAGCTCGGAACCATAGAACTTCACTCATTCTTGGGATGTAAAAATGAAAGCAACAAAGAAAAATCCAAACACTCATAAATACAGACAACACATTAGTGGTTGCAAGAAAGTAAAGAAAAAGAGATGTGTTAGAAGAGGAAAGGGGTGGGTCAATATAGGGGGAAGGAAGAGGTGACTCTGGGTGCTAAACGCACAATGCAATATATGAATATGAATTATGTATTATAGAAATGCAAACTGGAAATGTAATGGTACTAATAAATGTCACTGTCATTAATTTAATACATAAATAACAAACTCAAACCATAAACGTTGCCTAAATTACAAAGAAAACCCAAAGCTAATCCAACACCAAATCCAAACCTAATTTAAAACAGAACTCTCAGCTTTACTATAAACTGAACCCTAACTCTAAATCTCAAAATATACTCAAAAAATAAGGGGAGAAATGGGAGGGGGTGGGAGAGGAGGGGGGAAGCTAAATATAAGGTGATAGAAAGAGAAGTCACACTGGGTGGTGAACTTATTATACAACAAGTTGACAATGCACTGTAGAATTGTATGCCTGAAACCTATGTAATCCTTGCCAACAGATGTCACCCCAATAAGTCTAACAATAAAAAAGGAATTAAAAAAAATAAATAATCCTAAACTGAAAACAAACGCTCAACCGAGCCCTAGTGGAAAACCGGAGCCTTCCTAAAACACTATCCCTGAAAGGAACCCACACTCGCTTTTACTGGAAACCCAACCCCAACTTGAATGGAAAACCAACCCTGACCTCCAAGCTAAATCTCACTCTAATCCTAAAAACCGAATCATAAACTGCAATCTGCACCTCATCATTAAACTGGCACTTCTCTTACCCTATCTTAAAACTTAACTCCATCCTCAAAGGTAACTCGAAGCCTAAGTATATAACTACACCTAATCATGAACTCACCCAAACCCTAATCCAAGGACATGCCTAAAGAAAAACATAACTCTATCCTCAAACTTTACCTCACTCTATCCATAGCCCTTCTACCAAGAGTTCTCATTTCAATGTTCTTAATACCATAACCTCAAAGCTTCTTCTAACCCAACCGAAAATCTTGCCCTGAACCTAACCTGAAACCTAACACATAGCCTAACTCAAAGATGGATCCTTACACTAATCATAATCACAATATTACACATACCTCTCAGCCCAACTTTACATACCCTGAAGAACAACCACAATTTTAACAAAACCAGTAACCTCAAAGCTAACTCTAAGGCTAACACCAAAGCTGAAGCTGCCCAGAATCTCATCCTTAACATAAGTCCTAAACGTACCACTAAACCTCTCCCAGGGTCACAGCTCGCCACAGCATCCCATTATGGAACTCACAATCATGACAATTCTATTGTCTCCTGATTGGCTCTGGGGCCAAAAGACATCATAGCCCTTGATACAGCCTCGGGGCCCCAATTGGCTGGCCCTGCAACTGTGACTTTGTGGTCAGCCAATGTTCTGATTATAGGAACCTGGCGCCTTCCTCTTTCCATCGCGGAGCGAGGGTGCGCCCCGCAAGGGCTGTCTGCCTGCATCAGCCTGGGACCTGTTGGCCCAAGGGCCCTCCTGTTGTCGCCAAACCTCCTCTCCAAGCCTCTGCTCTCACCAGGGTACTGAGGATATCAAATGGATAATTTTGATGCATCACTTCATACTTATTTCAAGGCATTGCTTGATCCCAGATAAATCAGAGTAAAAGGGTGGTTTGTTCTGGTCAATTACGTATGTACTTTTGTCTGTTTTATCCTATACTTAGTGGTTGTAGGGCTGGGACCATAATAAATGTTGAACAGGCAGCCGTTCTCTTGGGGAGGAATTTTAGGTTTGTATAATATGAACTCAACTTACTTTCTCTCTGTATGTTCTGTGAGATAGGTGAGCGTATATTTAGCAGTGGCAACCCCTCCTTTAATTGTACTCTCAGGACTGAACTGTTTTCCTAAGTGAAGAAGGGAGGTGGCAGGGGGTGGGGACAGCAAGCACACAATGCACTTTGATTATGATTTACAGTTGACTGTTCAAAATACTAGAGTGATTGAGCGTGCATGCCATCTAGAATATTTAAAATAGAAGCCTCTGGTATTTTTTTTTTATTGATGATTTGTATTCTACTCAGAATTATAGTAAGTATTTCAGAAATACTCTTACACAACTAAAATACAGAATGGAAACTTGAGATAATGGGAAAAAGAGATTCATGCGCATTATTATACATTTCATAGGTGATTGCACTTTGTGGTCAGGGAGGAAGGAAGAAAGTGCTGGCATTTGTGTTTGGTATCTTGATGGGGAGTCATCCTCTCAATCCTGATCTGATAACTGTAAAGAAATTTGAGAGTTGAGAAGTTATTCTTGAAAACCTGAGAGAAGACTAAGTAGTGAGATCTATGATGAGAATTTGAATAAGCTATGTGAGTTCAGGCCCCATTGCTGCTTCTAGGTAAATGGAAATTTGAAAAACACTTTTGACGATCTCAAATGCCAATGTGGTGGCAAAAATTAAAAATAAAAGGAATAAGTATTAAAACTATCCCAAACACAATACTTAACTCAATGACGAACCTAACACTAAACTTAGTCATATGTGAACCCTAAACCCAAACCTTACACTAAGTCTCAAAGGAACTCATAATGGAATCTTAACCTTTCCCCTAGCTTTAAGTCTAACCCTAAACTTGGCCTATTCTCTAACATTAACCATGAACTCAATCCTAATTTACACTCTTACCCTGGAGTCAAAGAAACCCTAACTTTAAACCTAAAACAAAATCTACTTGGAAAATGAACCATGAATATAACCAAAATCCCTAAGGGTAACCCTAAACCTAACCCTGGGCGTCAACATCATCTTGGCCATCACCCTAACCAGCACCCGATCGTAAACTTAACCTCACAACTAACCTTATCTCTAATCACAATCCTAACTGAATGTTTCACACTTACCCTACACCTAAGCTTAATGGGAGTCCTAAACCTAAACATACACCTGAAAATTAAAAGTAAATTTAACCCAAAATCGAACTTCACACCTAACTCTAACCCTCATCCTACCCCTTCACTGCATCGTGCACCAACCATAACCCCAACATATAAGCTACAAACAGGCACAAACTTAATCCCAATTTCAAAGTAAACCATAAATCAATGATTAGCCTAATCTTAACAATAACTTTAAATTTAATCACAACCTCAACCCAAACTTTAAATGGAAACATAACAAGAACCCTATCCATAACACTAATCATAAACTCAGCCTTACCCCTAAACCTAGACTGTAAAATTAATCTAACACTATCCCTATACTTAATTAAAAACATAAACTCAAACCTAAACCTTAGTAAAAAAAAATTCATTTTAAATTTTCATCCTAATCTCACAATTTATTGTTATACTACACTAACGCTAACCATCATCACAAAATCTCTTCTGAACCTAAACTTATTCTAACATTTACCTAACTTGAAGCTTACTCAAAACGTAATCGTAAGTGTAATCTGGCCCCTAAATGGAAACACAAATCTAACACCACTCTCATACCAAACTCAAAACCTCACCTTAAACTTAACTAAAAACATTACCCTTAATATATAACTGTAAACCTAACCCTAACCAGAGCTCTTAATCTAACCCTAACTTTATCCCCAATTCAGAGCCAATCACTGCCTCAAAACTTACCATAAAACACTATTTCTTACCAAACTCTCAATTGAACCATGAATAAAACAAAAAGAACTAAACTTAAACACAAAATCTAACCTTAAACACAATCAGATCTTTTGTTCTACTGCTAACCCTTATAATAAAATCAAACCTAACCTCATCTTTAACCCTTAGCCTAACTCAAAATCTAAACCATAAAGTCTACCTAAAGCTCAAGCTAGGCTTCCCTACAGCCCCTATCTTGGTCTTAAACCTACACCACCCCTAATTAAAAACCAAAAAAATAACCTCAAACCTAACTCTAACCCTAAACCTAACCCTAAATATTATGCTAACCATAGCTAGTTACCTGAACCTAACATGGTTTCTAACCTCATCAGAAACTAAGCACATACGTAAACCTACCCATTACATAACCCGTGCTTTCCTTTAAACCAAATTCTAGAAATAACACTAAGCCAAATCATGACAGTAATTGAGAGTGAAACCCGAACTTCAAAAGTCAATATAACACTAAGCATAACCCTACTTCTGATGACCAAGTGAAGGCTAACCCTAACATTAGTAATACCTCTGACTCTAACTGATACCACCCACCTAAAAAGATCAATAACCCTAAAGATAAGTCAAACACATACCCTAATTTGTATGTTAACCCTAACCTAAATGCTGTGAAGAAACTTGACACAGGGGCTGAGGGACCTATACTCTGACAAACGCAAGATGTTAAAAGAAATTGAACTTTTCTTTTGCTTTGCAGAAACTTTTCAGTTTGATAAGGTCCCTGTCATTTATTTTTGCTTATACTTCCCTTGCCTTTGAGGACCGGGTCATGAAGTCTTCTTTGAGTCCTCTGTCTATAAGTTTAGTACCAATGTCTTCTTCTATACAGTGTATTCTTATAGATCTGATATGAAGGTCTTTAATCTATTTTGAGTAAATTTTTGATGGAATATTACTCAGCTATAAGAAAAGATGAAATATTGTAATTTGCAACAACACGGATGTACCAGATCAAAGAAATTGAAGTTTTCTTTTGCTTTGCAGAAGCTTTTGAGTTTGATATAGTCCCATTCATTTATTTTTGCTTATACTTCCCTTGGCCTTGAGGAACGGTTCATGAAGTCTTCCTTGAGTCCTACGTCTATAAGTTTAGTACCAATGTCTCCTTCTAGACAGTGTATTGTTACACGTCATATATGAAGGTCTTTAATCCATTTTGAGTTAATTTTTGATGGAATATCACTCAGCTATAATAAAAGATGAAATATTGTCACATGCAACAACACGGATGGACCTGGAGATCATTATGCTTAGGGAAATAAGCCACACAGAAAAATCAAAGAACTGTATGACTTCACTCATATGTGGAATATAAAATTGAAAACAAAGAAAAAAGGAAATGAACAAACAAATAACCCATGTACACAATCAATATTTTAATGATTATTTGGGGACGAGTGGGTTAGGGAGGGAGAAAATGGAGGGGCTGGGAGAGGAGGGTACGAAGCTAAATATAATGTGATGTAAAGAGACATCGCATTAGGTGGTGAACTGATTATACATCAAGTTGACAATGCACAGTAGAATTGTATGCCTGAAACCTATGAAATCCTTGCTAACAGATGTCACACCAATAAGTCTATCAATAAAAATGAATAGAAATAAATAAATAAATGAATAAATAAACGCTGAAAAAAAAGGAAATTGAAGAAGGCACAAAGAAATGCAGAGATTTTATATTCATAAATGGGACGAATGTACCTCATTGAAATGGTCATGTTACACAAAGCAATGAACAGATTTAATGCCATCCCCATCAAAATTCCAATGACATTTTTTTGAAAAATTTCAAAAAAACATGAATAGATTTCTATGGAATCTAAAAATACCCAAATAAACACAGGCATCCGAAGGAAAAAAAGAATAATGGTGATGGTTTCACACTCTTTGACTTCAGTCTATAACACACAATGACAATAATATAAGCAGGAGGGTATTGGCAGAAATATAGGCACACACACACCAATGAAGAAGAACTGAAAACCCAGAAGTAATCCCACATATATATGTGAAGACTGTTTTTTGTGGAAAGCCAAAAATATAACATAAAACAAAGAATCCATTTTACATAAACGGTGCTAGGACATAGAGAATATCACATGCAAAAGTATGAAACTAGACTGACAGTTTTCAACATATACCAAAATTAACTAAAACTGGAACAAAGACCTAAACATGCTACCAATAATAATAAATTGTATAGAAGAAAGTGTATGCCCCAAACATCTAGACCTTGCTTCAGAAAGAGTTCGATGAATGTTAACTCAAAGGCAAGGGAAGTAAAAGTCAAAAGAAATGAATGGGAATGTGCCCAATGTAAAAGCTTCTGCACAGCCAAAGAAACCATCAAAAAACAAAAAGGCTACCGACAGAGTGGGAGAAGAACTTTGCAAGCAATGACTGAAAGGGGGTTAAAACCTAAACTATATAAAGAACTCCTAGAACTCAACAACAGACAAACAAACAATCCCATGAACACATGGGCAGAGGACTTGGACAGACACTTTCCCCAAGAAGACAGATTAATCAAACACCCAAGATATACATACAAAATGTTTAAGTACACTGGCTAATAGAGAAATGCCATGAACTACCACTTCATACCTGTTATTAATAGAAAGGCTATGATCCACAAGACAAGTAATAACGAGTGTTGGAGAGGCTGTGGGAATAAAGAACTCTCATATGCTGCAGGTGGGCATGTGAATTGGCAGCAACGATGGAAAACAGTACCGAGGTTCCCCAGAATGTTAAGAATAAATATACCATAAAACCAAGCCATCCCTTCTCTGGATATCCACCCTCCAAATGTGAAAACATGTACTCATAGATATATACGTAACCCTGTGTTCCTTGCAGTACAAGTTATGGTGGTCAAGACATATCAACAACCAACATGTTCTTCAACAATTGATTGGATAGAGGAGTTGTGGTAGAAACACCCAGTGAAACACTACTCGCCCAGAAATAAAGATGAAACACTGCCGATTGTGACAACATGGATGGGTCTGGAGATTACATGCTAAGGGAAATAAATCACATAGAAGTAGCTTGGAACCATAGAACTTCACTCATACTTGGGATGTAAAAATGAAAGCAACAAAGAAAAATCCAAAAACTCATAAATACAGACAGCACATTAGTGGTTACAAGAAAGTAAGGAAAAAGAGAGGTGGTAGAAGAGGAAAGGGGTGGGTCAAATATAGGGGGAAGGAAGAAGTGACTCTGGGTGCTGAACGCACAATGCAATATATGAATATGAATTATGTATTATAGAAATGCACACTGGAAATGTAATGTTACTAATCAAAGTCACTGTCATTAATTTAATACACAAATAAAAAACCCAAACCATAAACCTGGCCTAAATTACAAAGAAACCTGAAACTTAATCCAACACCAAATCAAAACAGAAATTAAAACAGAACCCTCAGTTTTACTATAAACTGAAACCTAACTCTAAATCTCATAATATACTCCAGAAATAATCCTAAACTTAAATCTAATGCTAAACCGAGCCCTAGAGAAAAACCGGAGCCTTCCTATAACACTATCCCTGAAAGGAACCCATACTCACTTTTACTGGAAACCCAACCCCAACTCGAATGTAAAACCAACCCTGACCTCCAAGCTAAATCTAACCCTATTTCTGAAAAACGAATCATAAACTGAAATCTGCACCGCATCATTAAACCGGCGCTTCTCCTACCCTATCTTAAAACCTAACTCCAACCTCAAAGGTAACTCGAAGCCTAAGTATATAACTACCCCTAATCATTAACTCACCCAAACCCTAACACAAGCATATGCCTAACTAAAAACCTAACTCTATCCTGAAACTTTACCTCACTCTATCAATAGCCCTTCTACCCAGAGTTCTCATTTCA
>PVJL010017620.1:0-17728 GCA_004026885.1 Lyroderma lyra
GGGATAAAGTGTCACGTGTGGTGGCCATGCCCACGGGTGCTGGTTGGACACTGGATGAGCAGGGCCAGCACAGAAGTGGTCCTGCGGCGAGACTGTGCCCTCTGCCTCCTGTGGGGACAGCCACCCAGTATTGACTGAGGCCCTGCCCAGTAATGACTTCGCGTGATTGCAGAAGTGTAGAGCACAGTCGTGAGGTGGACACTAAGGCCCGCCGCAGACGAGGGGTGCTCGTTGAACAAATTTCGGTTTGCCAGGTTCAGAACAAAGCTGCATCATGACTTTAGAGGTAAAGCCGGGAAATGGGAAGCCGCTGCCCCCAGCGAGGGACACGGCCTGCGTTCTGCGTGTGGATTTGTCATCTCTGTGGCGCTGACGCTGTGTTTTCCCTGCAGCCGGAAGACCTTGACCCCTTCCAGGAAGCTCTGGAAGAAAGAAGGTACCCTGGGGAGGTGACCATCCCGAGCCCCAAGCCCAAGTACCCACAGTGCAAGGAGAGCAAGAAGGACTTGATAACGTAAGCATGACGTCAGGTGAAACTGTCGCTCTCCTTAACCGTCCCCTTCTCTGGCGTATTTTTAAAAACTGACCCGCATATGCCTGCCGTCTGAGCATGTGACGTTCGCAGCGTATGAGTGTCTCAAGCTGCCACTTCCGTAGAGCACCGCGCCTCCGGGACGCGCGCGTCTCCGCACAGCGCTGTGTCTGCAACGCGCGCGTCTCCGCAGAGTACCCGGCGCTGCACAGCGCCATGCCCCGGGACGCGCGCGTCTCCGCACAGCGCTGTGTCTGGGACGCGCGTGTCTCTGCAGAGTACCGGCCTCCTCACAGCGCCACGCCCGGGACGCGCGCGTTCCCGCACAATGCCGCGGCCCCCGGGACGCGCGCGTCTCCACACAGCGCTGTGTCTGGGACGCGCGCGTCTCCGCAGAGCACCGGCCTCCGCACAGCGCCGCGCCCCTGGGACGCGCACGTCTCAGCGGCGCGCTGTGCGCTGGGGACGTCATTTTCATGTACTCCCGTGCACTTGCAGCTTTTCTGTAGGGCGCTTAAACACCTCCCCGCAGACATTGCAGCTAAACTGGAAACAATGAAACTTTTTTAAAGCTTTTTTAAAAAACATACTTACTATTTTGGCTGTTTTTGTTTTTGTTTGGTGGCAGATGTCCAACACCAAGGTGTGATGGGAGTGGTCATGTGACTGGTAATTACGCCTCACATAGAAGGTGTGACTTCATTTTCCTCATGGTGGATTCTGTCTTTTCAATTTATTGTTTTCAGCTTACCTCAACAATGCTGTCCAAGTACAAACGTCCAATCACGTGTTGACCCTCTAAGTGCTATATGTTGACCCCTAAAAGCATGCCAATTTGTGTGTTGTATAATGTGTTTTATTTTTAAATGAACTACCCAGATTTGGAAAATGCTTTACAAACATTCAAACCACAGAGCACAAACATTTTTATCTTTTTCAGATGGTTTACTAACAGACCTGTGTTTTAATTTACATGTAAACATATGCAGTTATTTATGCAAAAAAAAAAAATTCAATATACAGCACTTGCCCCATCGCTTCTCTGCATTAACCTCTTTAGTTTCGATTTTGTGTTGTGTCTGTTCGGGCGCACCGGCTCCCGCGGGGCTGCTCACCCGCCTCTCCTGGCCTGTCTTACAGTCTGTCGGGCTGCCCACTGGCTGACAAAAGTATCCGGAGCATGCTGGCCACCAGCTCACAGGAACTCAAGTAAGATGTCACGGCCACCGTTCGCGTCCAAAATCTGCCCGTGCAGGAGTGACAGACAGGGTGTGCCACTGGGAAGCATGGGGGTCTTTACGGAACCCCCGGCCCCACTCACACACGCGGCGGAGTCCTGCGTCATACCGTCCGCCCCACCTCCCTCCTCCCATCCGTCTCTGGTTCTTTCGTAGCACAGCCTTTCTGTGTGGAAGTTTCCAGAGGCTGAGTGTTTTCCCCCCAGATGTGCACACATGTGGAAGGGAAGGTTCACGGTTACTTGGACTCTGGAGAAATGAGTATGACTTAAAAAGTCAACATTTGATGTTTTGAAAGTCAGTAGTTAACGATTATTTAAAATATGGATACTTAGGTTGCACTGTGACAGAAAGCTGATGACAGTGGCCTGCGGTCAGAGACAGTGACGCTCTCGAGGACAGGAAGCACTCATGGCTCTCTGTGTAGTCAGGCGGTCACGCGCCTGCACACACATCCCAGGGACTGGCCCCTGTCCCTCTCCTTTGTGCCGGTAATTTTCCGTGTATTTAAGGCGTTTCTCCTTTACGTACACGTGTGTGATGAACCATCATCGGTTCCTAGACGGGCTTTGGAAGAAGTCGGCACATTATCTAAGCACGTTAAAACCTTCGGTATCTAGTCAGAGTAGACGATCGGGGCGTGGAAGGGAAAAGAGGCCAGCCTTGACGGTTTTGCAGTGCGATGAGAGCCCGGGGCCCAGAACTGTCGTTGTCATTGCCTGGCTCGTTATCCGTGCCACTGGGGCACAGTGCTCGGTGACCACGCTGTTTGGAAGCAGCTTTATTACCAACGTGCAGAAAATGCTGCTTTCAGACCCCTTCTGATGCTTTTCCCAAGGATCCTGGCCCCAAGCCCTGGTCCCACTGCCATGACCAGGCTGTCACGGTGTGTGGGGCTGCGTTTCACACCATGTCATCTTTTACAGGCTCCCGGTGCAAGGCCCTGGTGCCATAGAGCACCTGCTCATGCTCAGTGACCTCCTGAACTAGCCCTTCCACCACCAGACCCTGGGCGCTTTCTTCATGGCCTGTAAACACCCGGAGAGCATCCTCTTACTTAACATCTCTAAAGTCTGTAGCGTCACGCACATGGTGCCTAATGGACAAATAGCTTTTAGAACCTCAACACGGACAGAATTAGCAAGAACACCTCTGCCCACCTGGTCACGGCATCTTTTCAATGGCTCGAAACCCTGTTTCCCTCGTGGTCAGAGCGCGACTTACGGCAGTGGACATGGCCAGCACCTCCGAACGCGGCCACTCTCCTTCGTGTCTCTTACATGCGTTGAGAAGTCTGGCGTGTTTCCAGTTCTGACGCGCGCCTGGTGTTGCCTCTGAGCCGTTAGTGTGTCACGACCCCGAGACCAGAGTCATTTCTGACGGGTCTGCTGGTCGTTGGTTTGCGTCCCTTGACTTGGGGCTTAGACGTTTCCATTGACCTGAAGTTCCAAGCAGACCTGCCTCTTCCGTTCAGCACCCTCTTCTTCCTTACTCCATCTTGGAAGATGGTGCCGTGGTCCCCACCATCAGCAGTTTGCCCCTCGCGTCCTCCAGGCCGGTGTCGGCGTGGTCTGTTCCTTCCGGCTGCCTCTTCCTGGATGGGGACACCTCATCTCCCGGGAGACCATGCCTCTTCCCAATTTTGGCTGATCCGAAAGCCACATTGATTTCTAAACTTGTGTTTGCAACAAGTGAACCTCGTTTTGATTGACCCTTTCTTGGAAATCTCAATCTGACCAGGGTTCTGAAATGGCCCGTTTTCATTTCTGTTGGATCTTCAAAACTAGGGATTTCACCTACGTGCGTACAGCCCGATGTTTAAACGACCGGTTTTCACTTGATGGTGTCTTTTCACACTGGGAAGGCCGATTGTGACGTTGTCTGTTCCTTCAATCTTTTAGCTGATGATACGCCTCCACCCGTCACTTTTTGGTCTGAGTCCTGAAGGCCTGTTGAGTGGCGTCCCGGGGCGTGGACGAATCCCGCTGGGTTTCGGCAGCTTTCTGTGAGATAATCCGAGCACGCGCTCCCCTCAGTCCATCTTTGTACGTGCGTTCGAGCTGTGGGCAGCTCCCGCTGGGCAGCCTCTTACCCGGTCAGCAGAGCCACTTGTTCACGGAAAGGGTGGCGGCCTCTGCTTCCTCATAGGGACGTGTCAGAAAGCAGGCCCCAATTACCTCGAAAACGGGACATGGAACTTCTTGGAATTGTCCCTCTTGTCACTTCTAACAATGACCTTTGCTAGTTGGCCATTAACGGGCATCCTTGGTCCTGGGCGAACAGCAGGCTTTGCCAGAGAAACTCTGGGTCTTGGATCCTTGAGCCTCGTAAACCTCCCGAGATGACGCTGTGCTCCGCCTTGACCCACAGCAGCATATCTGGGACATTCTTAAAAAGAAGTCGCTCCTTCCACGTCTGGTTACGTGCTGGGTGCACACTGCACCCATGTTACAGTCGGACGCGTACGTGAACCTCATTCAAACTCCGGAACTCCCGCTTCCCTGGCTCCCGGGCCGTGTGATGTGGAAAACACGGCCCCGGGGAGAGCGCCTCGTCCAGGAGGCGGAGCAGGGCCACACGGACCGGAAAGCCCCCGAGACGCACAGGCCCTTCCATGTCCTTGTAGTGTGTTGCCCAGACATCTGCACCCCTGCCTAACCTCCCTGCTGTGAGGTTCCTGGCTGTGACAGTCCCTGAGACCCCAGGCCCCCCAAAAAAGAATAAAGTTGTTCAAAGTAAAGTGACTCTCGGTGGAATTCTGCTTAACATGACCTCTGAGTCTGAAAGGAAGTTTCTTCTCTTAAAATTTCATCTGCTACGATTGCCTAGAATGACTTGGAAGACCTTGCGAATCACATGACACCCTTGTCACCCCTCTTCCTGTAAGAAGCCACCCCTCCCAGCCAGGAATTTCTTCTTCTAATTCCAGATGTGTGCTCAGCTACAGACACGGGCAAAACGTAGGTGTTTCGGGCACCTCAGTAACCAGTTTAACCCACATCAAAATAGGTTTCATTTGGAGGCCATTAGCTCTAAAACTGGGCCCCCAGATTGGCTTTCTTGGGTCACAGGCCCCTCCTCACTATTTCCATCCTGATTACATACACCAGGATTCCTGTCCTAAAGGAAAAACATCGGAGGGCGACGGCTCATCCTCACGTCTCGATGGCCAAACTCTGATTTAATCTCTGTGGGTGGGGCAGTGGTCCTGCTCTGGGCGCTCTGCCCTCTAGAACATTCTTGTGTGTTCCATGGTTTCTAGGTTTCTACCTGAGTTGTCTTTCGATTGGGCATGGAGGAATTTGAACAGCGTAGCTCACAGACCTTTTGAAAAACCTGGTTACATTTATTTCTAAATAAACTTAAAGAATTTTGAGCTTATGCCAAGTCATTACTTTTCTCTGAAGGCACCTTCTTATCCAGTGCAGGCAGCAGGACGACTCTTCACCAGGATCTGGGGGCCGTCACTCGTCCTGCAGTGTCTGTAGTTTAGGGGCGAGGAGTTCGCCGTCTTTTAGTGCACACCAGGTTCTTAGGAATAACCCTCATTTCTGTCATCCTTTGCTTCACAGTTTACAGTAGTAAATCCACAGAAAGTTCCAAATCAGCGTCTGGTTTCTTTAGCAGATGCTGTGTTTCCTTATCAGGGTGCGTGACCTCTGTAGACGTTTAGCTCCTTTAGGACAAGTTGTTGGGACGTCCAGCCTGCACATTGTGGGGGTGGGTACAGGCAATACACGAGCTTTCCCTTCACAGATTGTCCCCTCGCAGAGCCCTCCTGCGACCCCCTCCTCCTGTTACAAATGTCATTTCATCCTGCAACAGGGAGGCTCCCTGGGAACGCCTGCTGCGGGGGCGTCTGCGAGTGGAGATGGGAAGGCTCAGGCCGGGTTTACAGATGGGGGGTTGTTACGTGGCTCTGTCAAGACCCCGAGGCCACAGGTGGCGCGACAAAGGGTGGCTCACATCAGTTACCTGGGAATAGCCCTTTGGGCCTGCTATTTGGTGAGGGGGAATTAAAGGTCGGTGTTTAAACTGTGGTTACACACATGCATGCACCTGCACACCTGCACACACGCGCACACACGTGCACACGCACATGCACATGTGTACACACCTACACACACGCACACGCACATGCACACACACCTGCACACATGCACACATGTGTGCACACACCTGCACACGCGCGCACACGCATGCACGCGCGCACACACCTGCACACACGTGTGCACACGCACGCACACCCACCAGCGCACGCGCACACACGCACCAGCTTTCTTTCCGGAAGCGCTCACCCTGGGTCGCACGCAGTATTTTTCTGTAACGCGCACGGGGCGATAAACAGGGCGGGGCCATCAGGGGCGGAACTTCCTGTGTGACATCACAGCCTGCAAGACGCATTTGGTCGGCGCCCGGCCAGAACCGCGTCCTCCGTTCAGGGTGCAGCGTCTGGGACCCGGCTATGAAGCGCGCGCTCCGCCGTTGTTAAAAACCGCCTAGAAATACAGCCGCGGGCCCAGGCCTGGCTGCGGCGTGGGCAGGGCCGACCGCGCACAGGGAGCAGCGTGGGGCAGCGTCGTGCACGTGCCCCCGTGGGGAGGTTTGCTGGTGACTGCGGTCACACGCATGAGCTGCAAGCACAGCTGCACCCCGCAGGCCGCGTTGGGAGCGGGCGTCGCGGGAAGAGCCTGGTTCTGCGTCCGGCGTGCCCGGTGCCGTGGTCAGCGCCGTAGTCCCCCGGCCTGGGCTCCACGTGGGTCACTAGGATGCCCCGTGTCCACCCACGGGTGAACTTGGACGCTGGTTGTGACCACGTGGGGCTGGGACTCCCCTCCTGCCCCTTCCAATAAATAACCAGGGGCGCTAGACCCCCAGGACTGAGCCCAGCTGTTTGCACGCGCGCGTGTTTAATTCACATGGTACGGGCATTTGTGCCTACAGACACGCTCAGGAAGGTCTCTGGAATGTTCGAACGCAGTATAGGCCGTTGGCTTTCCTTCTGTTACGCTCCCCCACCCTCCAGGTTTTGATGCTGTTGCTGGTGAAATCCAGAGGAAGACGCCGACTCGGGCTCCAAGTGAGGGTCACAGCGCGGGGGGGCAGGGCCGGGCGCTGTGTGGGGAAGGGCAGAGCCTGGGCACCGCCCACGTGGAGGGGGCAAGGGGCCGGAAGCCGCTGGGCTGGCAGGCGGAGGGGGCGGCGCCGGCGATAGCACCATCCTGGGGGACAGGCCGTGGGCGGGGCTGGGGGACAGCACCGGCCTGGGGGACAGCGCCAGCCTGGGGGACAGGCTGCGGGCGGGGCTGGCCAGCCTCTGGGACACGATGCCGCAGTCTGGCCGCCTGCACCCGCCGCACGCCCCCCCCCCCCCCGCCACAAACGGGTGTATGTGATGCAAACAAAAAGAAATGTCCTTAAAATTTTAAGTGCAGCGGTTTTAAAGTTAGTTTAAACGTGTAGATCCGTATCTTTACACCTTTTTCGCGTACACACGCGTGAATTTTGCTGTCGTCTGTGCTGTCAGCCCAGGATTCCCGAAACACGCTACGTCATCTCTGTGTCTTCCGTGTGACATGTGGTTACCCCTGGCCTGTCCTCATTCTTGGGCATCTGGTCCCGTCTTATCTCAGTCTTGGCTCCTCTGGGTGACTCTGGACACGCCCTCCCTCCCCGTGGCTCCGAGCAGCGCTGTCACCGGCCCCAGGCTGCAGGAGACGCCGCAGTGACGTCCAGCCAGGAAGCGCCAGGTCACATGGGCCTTTGATTTTAAATGTGAGGTTTCACTCCAGTAAACACTTGGCTAATCTATAGCTCCTTGGAGCAAAATGAATGAAATTGGAAATAGAGTAGATGTGCCCTCTGGGAAATCATTGACAGGGATCTTGAGGCCATTTTTTCCTGGCAGTTTCAGGAGCGAGAACCGTTCCCTTCGGGTTCCGCCTTGATTGGGGAGCTCCAGCGGGGGACGGGGCTGCCCGTGGGCAGCAGGGGCTGGGGGGTCCGAGCAGGAGGGCTCGTGCGGAGCAGTGCACCTCATCTTTAAACTATGTGCACGTTCACCCCCAAACATGACGATTCAAGGAGAGTCGCGGCTCGGCTCGCCTCTTTTGTGGCATTTTTACAAAAGGAGCCGTGGCCCTGGCGCTAGTGGACCCGGTTCAGTTGGCCACGTTTTAAGTCTCCAGGTCCACGGATGCTTAATGTTTCTCTATCCACGATTAAGAGCTGGCGACGTCCGCTTTCCCTTCCAAGAGAGTCGGAGAATGTTGGAATCGTGTAAAGTGACAAGAGGTCCCTCTCTTGGCTGACTTCTTAGGGAAAACAGGCAGCACCAGCAAACACCGGCCGTCGTCAGCACGCAGAGGACTTGGCCCCTGTGACGTGTCTCTAGGGCTGTCTCTGGGGCAGCGGCTCCTCTTCCCCGCCCCGTCCGGGACACGGCCACAAGTCACCCGTGGCCGCCGAGTGCCAGACTCAACCCCTGTGGCTGCGGAGCTGACCTGAAACTGCTTTTCATTTCCTTGATGTCACCTTAAATAGCCACGTGTGTCCAGCGGCGCCGTGCAGACGCCGCGTGCGACCTGAGCCCTCGCTCACGTGTCCGTTCTGCACGTTACCCCCTTCTCACCATTCTGGGGTGTTTTATTTCCACAACTGAGAAGTTCATGGTGGTGCTCCGAGCACGCGGGTCCTCGCCACGTTGCTGATGCACGGACTCTTACGTTTACGTGTGTGCCAACACGTATGTCCTCCTTTGCGTGTAATGCCATTTGTAGACCAAAACTGAGTGTGACATGCCTCTCACAGAGCAGCGTGTTCAGGGCAGAGCGCTTGCGTGTTGCACGAAACCTGGACCACGATATGAACTTTCAGTGTGAGTTAGAGGAATGTCTCGGGTTACTTTTTAGAGTCCACTTCGTGACGTTCAGACCTGTACAGAAATTCCGACTTGGACGGAGAGGAGGCCCTCAGGCCGCCTGCCTTCACGCCGGCCTCTCGCGAGCAGCACGTTATTGGTACTTGGGCGTCTGTGGCTGTGAGAAGCCACGAACCATTTCTCTTCGGAGCCTGCTTACGTCACCGACGGGCTTGATGACACGAACGCTGACCCGCGGGAAACCTCTCCGCACGGTCAGCTTCAGCACCTCCCCCGTCCTGGGTACTGGTCACGTCGGAATTCCGAGGATGTCATGGTGATGCGCCGTCACGGTCGGGGATTCAAACAGGTGACTTGTTTTGGCTCATTTTCAACCGCGGGGCCAACAGACAGCAACCCTCCTGTCTTTCAAGCTCAAGGAGGCGTGACTGGAGCGTGACGCCCCCTCCCTGCCCCGGGGCTCCAGCACAGCCGCTGAGAGCGGCTGCTGTCCGCCCGCGGCCAAGTGCGGATGGGCCTTCCTGACCTACTTTCGGTCGGTTGAGATGACAACAGAGGCGGCGTCTGCCGTCGGCCCTCGGCCGGCCTGTCCGCGAGGGAAGATGCGCTCTGAAGACGGGGACATCCGAAAATGGCTTTTTGGAAATAAAGCTCACGTACGCTGAAAACATCAAGAAGTCGGGAAGGAATTATTTGTCGCCTCGTCTCTCCAGAGCTACGTCGATGCTTCCGTGACGCACGGGCCGTCTCGGCGCGCTGTCTTGCTCCCCGTGCAGGTCACGCACTCTTATTTGTAATGGCTGAACCGTGTTTGGGGGTGTTTCTGGGACCGTGGTCTCAACGGAGCAACAGCACAGCCGCCAGCCCCCGGGGAGCGGAGCCGCAGCGTGCAGAGCCCGGCCCCCTGAGCCGGGCGGAGCGGTGGGAGCAGGCGTGAGGGTCTCCCTGAGGAGGGACACTGACAGCCACACGGTGACGTTTCTTTTACGGGACGAGTGACTCCCGGACTCTTGGCTGAGCTTCAGAAACAGCCGCGGGCGACGGCCCCGTGTGGCTCACGGCTGGGGGCGTGTAACCCCTGCTGTCCGGCCGCTGCCCGCGGCGCTGGTGTGAGGTGGCCAAACCCAGTCCCTGTCGTCCACCGCACCTGAAAGCCAGGACACATCAGGGGCACCGTCCCTGCACGCCTACGGGGACACCAAGGAGCCAGGAGGAGTGGCCGGCAGAAGGTTCTAGAACGTGAAGCCCAGCAGCAGAGCTCGTCCCATAGGGGCTTCCAGGTACCTGGCAGGACTTTTCGCTCTATTCCCAGAGATGAGCGTTTAGCTCTGAGGTGACATCATCTGACACATTTCTACAAGTCACCCCAGTTTCCACGCAGCCGACAGCTTGCAGGACGCGAAAGGAGCAGGGAGGCCCCGTGGGCGGTCTGGGCGACACCCCAGGTTGGAGATGAGGCGAGAAACCAGGTCAGGAGCGAGGCCGGGATGACAGTGGTCAGGTTCTGGGAGCGTCGCAGGACCGACGGGATTGGCCGAAGGCGCGAGGTGGGCGGGTTTGGCGAGGGCAGGGGGTGGGGAGAGTGGGGTGCGGCCGCCGGGGGGCCCCCCCGGGAGGCGTGTGGAGGCCACGCGGGCCAGGGCGCCTGCGGGGTGCCCATGTGCCCGCGTCGTGAGTGGGTGCGCGGTGCAGGCGGAGAGCGGAGGGAACCCTGACGAGGACGGCGCAGGGGGGGCACCAGGGCTGCGAGGGCCCCTGGGGATGCGCGGGGACCCCAACCACCACTCACCTCTGCTCCCACGCCCGGCGCGAGGGGCCTGGGGTGATCTGATCACTTTTTGGAACTGAAAATTATTACAGAACTTGGAAATCCTGGCGCGGTTATTTCCCTCCAGACGTCCCACTGACCCTGGCGCGCAGTGACGAGTGCCCGTGGGATGGTGGCTGCCAGCCCGTAGAGCTGACCGTGGGCGCGCGTGCAGACCGAAGGCGGTTTCAGAACCCAGACTGTACCTGACTTGTGACATGGTGTCACGGCAGGACGTGCGAGTTGTTTAAATACGATTCTAATACGCTTTTTCTTTAACACGTGATCAGTGACACAGGACATGCTCACAGGGGCACGAGTCGGGCACGCACTGTGACACCACAGGGGCACCACTCACCCCTGGGCACTGGGCTCCCGGACAGTCAGGCTGAGGTTCGGGGCGGGGCCCAGGCAGGAGGTCTAGAGAGCCCAAAAGTGACGTCTTTTGGTGGAAATCATCACGGGCAGTGACCTGATGAGCAGACAGTGACCTGATGAGCAGACAGTGCCCTGATGAGCAGGCAGTGACCTGATGAGCAGGCAGTGCCCTTGTTGCTTCGCGGACCTTTGTGGGTCAGCGCTGTGTCGGGATGGTGTGGCCGACGCCATGGGCAGCTGTGCCTCCTCGCGGTAGAAGAGCCTTGAGTTTCCCTTGAACAGGAAGGAAACGCCCCACTCACGGGACTGCAAACTACGTACGTCACCCGGAGGCTCAAAGGCGGCTGCAGCGATCGTAGAACGCACCCTCCTCAGTGCTTAGAACAACCGTTTAAAAATGCGTAAACCCTGGTGCAGAAACTGTGCCTACCCTTGGAGACGACCTTCTTCGCCTTCTGACCCAAATGCAACCTGTTTCCGAAGCCCAGCCCGGCGCGAGGTCGGCCTACGGACCCCCCAGCCCTTCCCTGGACGCGTGTCTCACCCCCGGGCCCCTGGCGCACTGGCGCCCGGCTGTGGTGACCCCGTCCCGTTGTACGCCGGGGTTATCTGGTTGCCCACGCCGGGCACCAAACGTAGGCCCCTGAGGGCAGGCCTCGGGGCCCCCGTCAGCCCCGCGCACGCTCCCAGGTGGCAGGGTGCTGGGTCTCCGAGCCTGCAGGAGGGGAGGCCGAGAGGAGGCGTGTGTTTGCCGGGCAGCGCAGCCTTGTAGGCAACCGCGGGTTCTGAAGCCAGAGCTGTTGAGGGAAGTCAGACGGTCAGCAGACTGGCCCGCCAGGTGGCCACTTGCCCAAGCTCCAGTCTCGCCCTCGGGAAGTCAGGGGATTGGGCGAGAGCATCTGAAAGGTTCACGGGAGCTGGAAACTGTTGCTCTGGATGAAAAGGGCATGATGGTGGGTGAGCGTCATGATGTCGCCTTTGCACAGGGGACAGAGTGGGACCCATGTCTGCAGTTGCGTGTGAGTGGCGTCGGTTGCTGTCTGTCCTGCCACTCCATGCGGAGGTGGCAATGACGGCTCGGGCAGGTGACCCGGCTCCCACCGCGTCTGCGGCCCCGCCCACGCAGCTGCCTGAACCGGGCCGTCTGAGTAGGAGGAGTACCCAAGGAAGCCCAGCTGCCCTGGGCTGTGCCCTGACCGTGTGCCTGATTCAGCTGTCCCCGCGCACGTCACGGTGCGAGGGGCCCAGGCTGCCCTGTCCTTAGACTCTGCCCTTAGCAGAGTTTGGAAAGCTGAGCCCATCTGAACAGTCATTTAAAGGTGAGAACCACGTGCTTATCGACACACTGGCCAGCTGGTCTCCACAGAGTCGGGACTGTGCACCCCACCTTGCAGCCGAGGACCCCACGGCTTACTAGAAAGAATGACAGCTCTTCCCACTTAGATTGGCTCCCCCACATGTCACACCTGTCCCAGAAAAAGATCGCCTTGTGTGAATGCCCGTTTCCAAGGCCTGGGCCGTGTGTGGAAGTGAAGTGCTCTGCGTGTGGCCCTGTCTCTCTGCAGGACCTGGGCACGCCCCCCTATCCCTGTCTGCTGGGCGCTGCCCTCCCACCCCACTCCCTTCTCCCTGGACCTCACAAACCCTCTTCTCCTGCTGCAGCCCCGCCAGGACACTCCAGCGTCCCCGCTGTCCCTCACATCCCTCCCGACACTGGTGGTCATTGTTAGGCTGCAAGCTGTTGGGCAAGCGCACGGCCAGGCCAGCTAGCTCGGAGCGTGTGCTCTTCTCCACAGTTCGCTGACTCTCGAGGAAATCTGTCGGCTGGACTTTCTACTTCGGTTTGTTTTAAATTAAATGTGTGGAATCTTCAGCTTCGTTCTTCCGACGTAGCTGCACTCTTGCACGTGGCGTCAGGGCTCCCTCAGGACCCGCTGGGAGGGGGCTAGAGCGTCCGGGCGCGTGTCTTCCCCACCCAGGACCTGCCTGGCCGGAATGATGCACGGCACGAGCGGCGGTCGTGTTGATGGAACCTGGCCCTCCAGCGGGAGCTCGTGTCAGCCTAATCCTGCAGTGACCCGATCACGTCCCCCACCACACACACGGTGGGGTCTGTGGCTTCCCGCTAAGGTGTTTCTGCCGGTTTCTTCCAATCATATTATGACAAGACATTTTGCTATTAAAAATGCGAGTCTTGGGAGTTCCCTGGTGGTGTAGTGGCTTAGGCTTCGGCGCTGGCGCTGGCAGCGCTGCAGCCTGGGTTCGATTCCCAGTCAGGGAGCTACCCACATACCAAAAAGCAAAAAGCAAAAAAAAAAAAAAAGCGAGTCTCTGGCTTTTGATTCATTCTCTGTGAACATCAAATGGAGCAAGTTTCTTGGCTGAGTGGAAATCATTTAAATTTTTGTTCGTGGTTTCAGCGCCGGCGTTTAGGGTCTGTCTAGTTACACGGTGGCTTTGGGGACTTATTTCAAAACCCAATCGGAGTATATCCATTGCATTAGTAAGGGCTCTGCAGGACCTAGAAGCATTTTAAAGTCTTTGGGTTTTAAGAAATGTGGTGGAAGAAGGACGTCAGCACCGGGGTTGGCCTCACCCCGACTCTGCATGGGGCTGGTGACACTCTGGTCCCCTCACTTAGAGGCAGAAGCAGAGGGCGCTGCCGCCAAGGGTGGAGCTCCGCCCTGGCCCCACCCAGGCCCTGGCCCCGCCCATAGCCCGGCCCCGCCCCTGCCCTGGCTCCTCCCAGGCCCCAGCCCCGCCCAGGCCCCGGGCCCCACCCCAGCCCAGCCCAGACCCCAGACCCCAGACCCTGGCCTGACCCAGGCCCCCCAGCCCCGCCCTAGCCCTGGCTCCACCCAGGCCCCCGCCCAGGCCCCGCCCCACAGCCGGTGACACCCTCAGCCTTGTAAAGTGCTCAGAAGAGCACGTGGTCCCCAGGGACAAAGTGACGCGAGTGTGTTAGTGAGAGGACGAGGTCTGAGACAGGACGAGAGGCCGGAACCGGGATGTGCCCCGGTCTGCGTGCCTGGGGGCCGTCGCTGTGGGGCTGTGGGGCGGGTCCGGAGAAAGACAGAGGTGACCACACCGGGGCTGGCCCCATTCCTGCAGCGAAGGAATAAGATTAAACTTCTCAGCTTTAGGACGCCAACAACCAAGATGAAAAGATTTCAACAATAGGAGGATTCCCTTTCCCTAGTCCGTCTTCTCCCGTCTCACACCGAACAGTTTTAAATTCTATCAGACGTGCAAATCAGGTTTAAAATCTTCCCCAAAAAAGCTTCGACGGCGCCCGTCCCATTCCCATCAGCTGCGACCTCCCCTCGCTGGGCACGGCCTCTCCCCACTGCCCGAATTCTAGAACAGTCCCGGGCCGGCGAATCGCGGTGCCTTTTCCTCTGCCGCCGCTTCCCTTGCAGGCCCCCTCAGCTGTCGCTTCGGTTCTCGCCTTCCCTGGACGTCATGCGCGGCCAGAGGAGACCATGGCGGAGTCGGGCGTGTGTGTCCTCTGCACGTCACCGTGGGTCAGGACAGTGCGGGAGACGTGGAGAAACCCCCCCTCTCGTGTCTCTGCCCCTTTTGTACATCCAGGGCCGAGCAGATGAGGTAGATCGAGGCATCCAGGGTGCAGCCGGTCACACTCGGCTCTCCTAGCTGCCTTCTGGTGTCACCCGCAGGGCCCGGCCACGTCCCCGTGACAGCTGTCAATCACAACTCAGTGGGCCGCGCTGTTGCCACAAACACCAGGTCTCCGGGCCGGCCAGCTTCCCGACTGGCATTCCCTGCTCTGGTCCCACAGGCCACAGCTGCTGCGTGGCTTTCCAGGTCACAGAGCAACTTTGCTGTCAAAGCCGTCGGCCTGGCCAGTGTCCCTCCCATCGGCCCTCACGCAGACACGTGATCGTGGTGTGTCTGGATCTCACGTGAAGCGGTTGGCCTCTGGGTTTAAGGAAGTTGCCCGGGAGCAGAGGAGGATCCGATGGAGACACCAAAGTCGGTGCGTTGTCAGTTCTCAGAACAACGGCTTTTTGGTGATGCTTAACCACACGCTTCGGAAAACGTGTTTACAGATTCCCAAGGCCAAGGGCTGTGCTGTTAATGAGAGGCCATCTCACATCAACACTCGCATCTGTTAGTTCCACCTCAGATCCATTTCCTGCCCCCTCTCTCCCCTCTGGTGGTCACTGTGTGATGCTTCAGTCCTGACTGCGTCCCTCCCTCCCACCAGCAAATACCTGCAGCAGAGGGCAGGACGAGAGAGTTGTCAGGCCGGAAAGATTGCGTCTGCACAGCAGGCTGCTGGCCTGCACCCGTGGCCTTTTGAGCACAGGAAGCACCAGTGTGACACCTGGGCGTGGGGGTCGTGTGACTTCTACTAATGAGCTGTGGGCTTCGATTAGAATTTCAAAGTTGGTTTGCACAAAGACAAGATTTCAAGCCCATCATCCAAAACCAGAGGAGCAAACATTACTGATTAACCTTGGTAATGTGCGGTGGGCACTGATGAGTCACCTGGACAAAAACACAGATGTCACCCAACGGTCACACAGAACGCCCCTTCCTGGACCCAAGGTTTGGAGCTGCGCACGGCGGACTTGCCCCAGGTTGGCCGGGTTTCATTTCTCCGGCTACATGGCTTTGGTCCCAAGTCAGCTGCTGGCAGACTCCCGGACATAGAGGCCAGGTTTGGGGACTCTTCTGCACCAGAGCACAGCAGCTGAGCTCCTGGGAGCTCTGGGGCTTTCCCTGGGCCTTCGGGGCACCGCCCAACGAGAACCAGAGCAGGCCGGGGAAGACCAGTCCCCAGGAGCGAGCAGACAGCAGAGCCTGACCCAGTCCCTCCTGGTGGTAATAAGTGATACAGTGTGCCAACTCCCTGGAACTCATTGCAGCATTCTGCAAGGCAGCCGTCTCCTCGGGGCCGTGGGAAAGCACTGCTGAACCTCCTCGGCGAAGAAATGCGCGTCCCTGGACTCAGTACTCCCATGAGCCTCTGGGAGAACGGACCTCACACACCGAGTGGGCAATGAGAATGCCCCATGTTTGACTTCTTAGCTTGAAAACATGTGAGACAGGGTCAGCAACATCGCCAAAGGCCACTTTTACAGTCACAGCATGAAGGTTATTTATTTTTAATGAACTTGGAGTTTGAAGAGTTTTTTAGGTCACTAGCTCCATCCTGACATAAATGAAAATGCTCCTCATGCCCCAGGCAAAACACAGCCCAAGTCACATGGCTGACACACAGCCTGGCTTGGCCACTTACTAGCCGGGCAGCCTGGACTAGTTGGCCTGAACCAGTCGGCGCGGACCTGTCAGCATGAGCTAGTTAGCATGGACTCGACCTGCACTAGTCAGCCTGGACTACTTAGCGTACACTGGACCAGTCAGCCTGTACTAGTCAGCCTGGACCCGTTAGCCTGGACTCATTTAGTGTGAACTAGTTAGCTGGGACTAGTCAACCTGGACTAGTTATTGTGTACTAGTTAGCCTGGACTCGTTACATGGCTTCTTTTGAACCTTGGTCAGCTCCCTAAAACCGGGACAATGACAGTGACCTGCCGTGTCTTAGGGGAAGACTGACTTATGGAAGTCGGTATGGAAAGGCCTGACACTGTGCGGGCGGGGGAGGGCAGGAGACTGCTGTGTGGACAGACTGGGGACACAGAGAAGGGACAGGGGCTCGAGGCCACGTACTGCCCTCACACTGCACAGCAGACCTGATCAGTCACTGAGTGCCCTTGCCGCTCCCCCGCCCATGGGTGAGGCCCTTGGTCGTGTCTCTTACTCACGTGCACACGCAACCCCCCTCCCCCGCACAGACAGCGCTGAGGTGACAGCTGATGAGTGAGCCGAGTGAGCGGGCTGCACTTGCAGCTCCAAGTGTCGTGCCCCCAGCAGGTTGCGCCCTCTTCCCTGCCTGTCCTTAGGGTGGCGTGGGCAGGGCGGCCCTACACTCCTAACACAGGCCTCACACAGAACCACAGGGTCCAGCTTTACCCATAGAAGGACGACTGTGGCCACCTATGGTACTGATCCATGTGTTGGGACACAAGTGCCACCAAGTCATTGAGTCGGTGTGACTCAGACTCTGCTGAGGTGGCCCCGGGTGAGGCCTGGCTATAGGACGGCTGCTGGGTGCTGGAGGCTGCGGACCTGGTCCATCCTGGTTCTGATAGTGCACTCTCCCCCGGTGAGACTCCGCCTAAGCGGGACCCCGCCTACTGAGAGGAGGCCCCGCCCTCCCTGGCCCCGCCCCCGCCCCGCAGGCCCCTCCCACTCAGCCCCCTGCTCACAACCAGGCTTTTACCTTTTCCAGCTCTCAGAGGGCTGGACTGAGGGAGACAGTTGCCATAGCAACTCCCTGCTCACCCGCCCTCCCAGCGCAGGCGCCCCGTGGAGCCTGGGAGGCGGTGTCCTCCCCCCACCCCGCGGGAACCCCCGCAGGGCCTTCTTCCCAGTGCTGACCCTTGTCCGGGGCCCCCGCAGGCCTCCACGCATGACTGCTGATGAGACGTGACAAGGAAAACTCGCCGCCCGCCTCCTGTGAGCTCGGGTTCTCCCGCTGCGGTTTCCTCCTTTCCTTTCTCCCTCCCTCCTGCTCCCCGAAAGTCGTTCTGGTTCTTCCTCTTTAAATGCGATTCTTTTCCTAAGCAGCACGTGTAGCGGGTAGGCAGGTCAGGCGCCCACTCAGCGCACTCTGGCACAGCCGCATTTTTAAATGATTTCCCCAAAGCCAGGCCGTGAGTGCTTTCGGTGAAAGATACTTTTCCCGCAGTCAGCACACGCCATCACGTGTTTCTCCGGACCCGTTCTCCGGAGGCTCCAACGAGGGTAGCGCATGCAGTAGGTCACGTGTGTCCGCAGTGGCCTGCGTGTGGCACCGACATGCA
>PVJL010017621.1:0-17802 GCA_004026885.1 Lyroderma lyra
GGTCTCATTCATTTATTTTTGCTTTTACTACCCTTGCCTTTGAGGTCAGGTTCATGAAGTTTTGCTTGAGCCTTAGGTCTATAAATTTAGTACCAATGTTTCCTTCTATACAGTTTATTGTTTTGGGTCTGATATGAAGGTCTTTAATTCAATTTGAGTTAGTTTTAGTATATGGTGAGAGTTCACAGCTCAGATTTATTCTTTTGCATGTGTTTTTCCAGTTTCCCAGCACCATTTACTGAAGAGACTCTTTCCTCCATTGAATATTTTTTACTTCTTTATCAAAAATTATTTGTCCATAAATTTGTGGATTTATTTCTGGGTTTTCAATTCTGTTCCATTTTGTCTGTGTGTCTGTTTTTCTGCTAATACCAAGGTGTTTGGATTATTGATGCTTTGTAGTATAAATTGAAATCATGAAGTGAGATACCACCAGCTTTATTGTTTTTATGTAGTATTAATTTGGCAATTTTAGGCCTTCTCTGGTTTCATAGAAATCTGATAATTTTTAATTCAATTTTGTGAAAGTATGATAGTGGTATTTTGATGGGAATTGCATTATAGCTGTAAATTGGTTTGGGTAATATGGCCATTTTAACAAGGTTTAGTCTTCTTATTCATGAACACAGAATCTTTTCATTTCTTTGTGTCCTCTTTGATTTCTTTCAAAAGTGTCTTCCGTGTATGATTCCCTTACATTCTTTGTTAATTCCCAGGTATTTCATATCTTTTGTTGCAATAGCAAAAGGAATTGACTCTCTTGTTTCTTTTTTTGAAGATTTGTTATTTGTATATAATAATGCTGTTGATTTTTGTACATCGATTTCATATCCTGTGAGTTTACTGCATTTATTGTTTCTAATGGTTTCCTGATAAAGTCTTTGGAAATTTTTATATAAAGAATCATGTTGCCTGAAAATAGTGACAATTTGATGCCTTCTCTCTCAGTTTGGATACCTTTTCATCTTTTCTTTTGCCTGATTTCTCTGGCTAGAACTTCCAGTACTATATTGAATAGCAGTGGTGACAGGGGATATCCCTGTCTTGTTTCTGATTTTAGGGGAAGGGGCTTCAGCTTTTCCACATTCAGTATATGAGCCAAGGGTTTGTCACATATGACCTTTATTATTTTTAGATGTTTTCTTTTTGTAAATCATTTTTATTATTAGGCTTATTGGGGTGACATCTGTTAGCAAGGATTACACAAATTTCAGGCATACAAGTCTACAGTGTATTGTTAACTTGTTGTATAATAAGTTCACCACCTGATGTGACTTCTCTTTCCATCACCATGTATTTAGCTTCCCCTCCCTCCTCTCCCACCCTCTCCTCTTTCTCCCCTCCATAACTCACTCATTCCCTATATAAACATTAAAATATCAATTGTGTCTATGGGTTATTTGTTAGTTTATTTCTTTTTTCTTTGTTGCTTTCAGTTTTATATTCTGCATATGAGTGAAGTCATACAGTTTTTGGTATTTTCTTTCTGACTTATTTCCCTAAGTGTTATGATCTCCAGGTCCATCCATTTTGTTGCAAATGGCAATATTTCATCTTTTCTTATAGCTGAGTAAAATTCCATTACATATATGTACCACAACTTCTTTATTCAGTCATCTGTCACAGGGCACTTTGGTTGTTTCCATGTTTTGTCCACTGTGAACAGCACTGCAATGAACATTAGGGTACATAAGTCTTTACAGACAAAGGTTTCCAAGTTTTGTGGGTAGATCCCCAGAAGGGGGATTGCTGGGTCATATGGTAACCCCATTCTCAATTTTCTGAGGAACCTCCACACTATCTTCCATAGTTGTTGTACCAATTTGCATTCCCACCAGCAGTGTGCGAGAGTTTCTTTTTCTCCACATCCTCTCCAGCACTTGTTATTCCTTGTCTTGTTGATAACAGCCATTCCAACAGGTGTGAGGTGTTCTTTCATTGTGGTTTTGATTTGCATTACTCAGATAGCTAATGAGGATGAGCATTTTTTCATATATTTGCTGGCCTTGTATTTCTTTGTGGGAGAAGTGTCTTTTTAGTTCTGCTCATTTTCTAATTGGTTTGTTTATTGTTTTTTTTGTTGTTAAGTCTTATTAGTTTTTTATATATTTTAGATATTAGACCCTTATCTGATGCATTATTTGGAAATATTTTCTTTCATTCAGTTGGCTATCTCTATGCATAGTTAATGGTTTCTTTTGCTGTGCAGAAGCTTTTTAGTTTGATATAGCCCTATTTATTTATTTTTGCTTTTACTTCCCTTGCCTTTGAGGTCAGGTTCAGAAAGTCTTCCTTGAGTCTTAGGTCTATAAGTTTAGTACTGATATTTTTTTCTATATGGTTTATTTTTGCAGCTCTTATATGAAGGCCTTTAATCCATTTTGAATTAATTTTTGTATATGGAGAGAGTTACCGCTCAAGTTTATTCTTTTGCATATGTTTTTCCAGTTTTCCCAGCACAACCTACTAAAGGGGCTGTCTTTTCCCCATGGTATGTTTTTAGCTTCTTTATCAAAAATTATTTGTCCATAAATTTGTAGATTTATTTCTGGGTTTTCTGTTCTGTTCTACCGGTCTAGATTTCTGTTTTTCTGCCAATACCAAGCTGTTTTGACTATTGATGCTTTGTAATATAAATTGAAGTCAGGGAGTGTAATGCCACCAGCCCTATTCTTGTTATATAGTATTGCTTTGGCAATTCGAGGTCTTTTATGGTTCCATGTAAATCTGATAATTCTTTTATTTATTTCACAAAAGTATGATTGTGGGATTTTGATGGGTATTGCATTAAATCTGTAGATTTCTTTGGGAAGAATGGCCATTTTAACAATGTCAAGTCTTCCTATCCATGAACAGGTGATATTTTTCCATCTCTTAATGTCTGTTTCAATTTCTTTCCAAAGTGTCTTATAGTTTTCTGTGTATGAGTCTGTCATGTTCTTTAAGTTAATTCCCAGGTATTTCATTCTTTTTGTTGTGATAGCAAAAGCAATTGTTTCCCTCATTTTTTTTCCTGAGAATTTGTTGTTTGTATATAGAAATGCTGTTGATTTTTGTACATTGACTTTGTATCTTGTGACTTTACTGTATTCATTTTTTGTTTCTAATAGTTTCCTGGTAGAATCTTAGCAAGTTTTTATATGAAGGATCATGTCATCTGCAAATAGTGACAATTTGACCTCTTCTTTTCCAATTTGGATTTGTTTTATTCCTTTCTCTTGCCTGATTGCTGTGGCTAGAACTTCTAGTACTATATTAAATAGCATATGGATGGGTTTTGTTTTTTAATCCAGCCTGCTACTTTGTGTCTTTTTATTGGTGAGCTCAGTCCATTAACATTTAGGGTGCTGATTGATATGTGAGGATTTCCTGTGGCCATTACTTATTTGTTTGTTTGTTTTATTTTTATTTATTCCTTGTTGCCCCAACTTTATTCCAGTTTTCTGATGATTTGTTTCAGGTTGAAGAGCCTCCTACAGTAGTTCTGGAAGTGTCAGCCTTGTGCTGGCAAATTCTCTCAGCTTCTTTGTGTTTGAGAAGGTCGTTATTCCACCTTCATATCTGAAAGATAATTTTGCTGGATAATTTATTGTTGGCTGGAAGTTTCTCTCTTTTAAAGTTTTGAATATTGGATTCCACTCCCTCCTGACTTGTAGAGTTTCTGCTGAGAATTCTGTGCTAGCCTTATGGGTTTTCCTCTAAAGGTTATAGTTTTTTTCCCCCTGGCTGCCTTGAGAACTGTCTCTTTGTCTTTAGTTTTTGACATCTTTGCTACCATATGTCTTGGAGAAGATCTGCTAGTGTCGAGGTATCTAGGAGACCTGTTTTCTTCTTGAATTTGGGGTTCCAGGTCTTTCCATAGGTTTGGAACCTTCTTATCTATTATTTGTTTGAGTATGCTCTCTGTAGAAGGCTCTGCCCCTTCTTCTAATCCTATGATCCTGATGTTCTTTTGTCTCATGGAGTCAAATAGTTCTTGCAGAGTTCTTTCAATCTTTTTGGTTCTATATTCCCTCTCTTTCTCTTGCTGAACTGTTTCCATGTTCTGATCTTTGATATCACTAATTCTTCCCTCCATCTGATTGGCCCTGTTTCCTTTGCCAGTTTTTTCATTTCTCACTTCTTTTATTGTATTATTTATCTCTTGTATTTCCATCTTGATCTTCCTTGTGTTTTAGATTTCTTTGTTAAATTATTCCTTTTGTTCACAGATTTACTTTTTTAAGTCGTTCATCTCAGCTATGGTGTTCTGCCAGTATGTTTTCATTTCTCAGAGCCTTTAGAATGGCTACTTTAAATTCTCTGTCACTTAGTTCAGAAACTTCTAGGTCTAAGAAGCTGTCTTCTGGATAAATTTCATGTTCTTTCTGAGCAGTTTTAGTTTTTAAGGAATTCATCCTGTCTGCTGGGTTTTTCCTCTTTGACATGAGGGCGTTATGCTCAGCAGAGCCCGAAGCCCTGATTAGTATTTTTGTGGCATCTTGCTGTTTGGAAGACACTAGGTTTGCTTGGGGGCAAAGTTTGGGGAGAGAGGGAGGTTGTTTATTTCTTATTTTTGGTCTTCTGCCATGTTTGGAGGTGGTGTGCATCTATCTGGGATCCCTCCAATTCCTGCAGTTAGTTAGTTGGTTGGGGAGGCTGTAGTGGACAGGAGAAGCCAACAAAAAGTGTGCTGGGGTAGGTCCACCTCCTGCCCTATGGTAGGGAAGCTGGGTGATGCAGACCGAGGCTGCTCTTGCTGGTGGGGCAAATGCTATCAAATCCACATTTCTTCCCAGACTTGCTCCAGCAACCAGTTGTTGGGGCTGAGTCTACAGGCTCTCACTGCTTGCAAGCCCCAGGAGCATGCGTGCAGACATGTGCACCACAAGTCCAAAGTTTTGGGCCTGACCTCGGGCAGTATGAGGGCAGCTGACTTGCCTCTGCAGTGAGCCGGGAACAGGAACCACAGCCTTGTGTAGGAGGCGTGTGTGCTTGTGCTGTGGGTTGCAAGGGTGCTGGGAGCCGAGGTGTTGTCTCTGGGGACCTACCTCGGCCTGCAGTTGTTCAGAGTCCTCACTCAGACTTCTTGTTACTCAAACGTTTCAGAGGCTGGCTCCCAAGCTCTGTCCCCAGGACGTTGCTCTAAGGCCTGGCTCCCCCAGAATCTCACATCATTCTGCCACTTTGTTGGCTTTTACTCTTGTTGCCTCTTGGCCTCCCCACATGCACTGTGCTGCTCCTGGATAGTCAGCAGTGATCAAGTCCTGTTGTGGTCCATCTCTGCTTTCGCCCCTCTCCCACTTGCCCCCTTCTTTCCAACCTTCAGGTCTTGCGATGTGTGGATTTCTCAGCTGCCATGGTTTTCATCATTTGTTTTGTCTATGTGGTGTGTCACACAGATTGATTTTCATATATTTAACCATCCTTGTGCTCCTGGGATGATACCACTTGATCATGATGTCTGATTTTTTTGATGCATTGTTGTATTCTATTTGCTAATATTTTGTTTAGAATTTTTGCATCTGTGTTTTTCAGAGGTATTAGTCTATAGTTTTCTTTATTTGAACTGTCTTTATCAGGCTTTGGTATTGGGATAATATTGGCATCATCCAATAGGTAGAAAGTATTGCCTCCTCTGCAAATTTTTGGAAGAGTCTGAGGAGGATAGGTGTTAATTCTTTTGGTTCTTTATTCCCTATTTTTTTTCTTTCTGAGATCTTTCCATGTTCTGATCTTCAATATCACTAATTCTTTCCTCCATATGGTTGGCCTTGTTTCCTATGGCAGTGATTTCATTTTTTACTTCTTTTATTGTATTATTTATTTCTCAAGTTATCATCTCATTCTTCCTTATAGTTTGAATTTCTTTGTTAAACTGTTACTTTTGTTCACAAATTCCCTTTCTGAAATCATTCATCTCAGCTATGGTGTTTTGCCAGTATGTTTTTCTTTCTCTGAGAGCCTTTAGAATGCCTATTTTTATATTCTCTTTCATTTAGTTCACAAATTTCTAGTTCTATAAGATCCTTTTCTGGAGATTTTTCATCTTCTTTCTTTGCTACTTTAAAATCCTAAGCTACTCATATAGTCTGTTGTGTTCTTCTTCAGCATGAGGGCTTTATTTCCAGCAGAGACTAGGAGGTCTCTTTCTTTCTCTGATTAGTATTTGTGGTGTCTTGCTGTACAGCAGACACCAGGTGGTGCTAGAGGGCAAGTTTTGGGAGAGAGGGTAAGTGTTTAAGTGGTATATCTGGTCTCCACAAGCATTTGTAGGTGTGGCACAGCAGTCTGTGGTCTCTCCACTTCTTGCAGTTCATTGGGGAAGCTTCAGGAGAAGAAGGAGTCCAACAAAATGCAAACTGAGGCTGTTCTGCTTCCTGCTTTTTGTTGAGGAAGATGGGGGAGACAGGGGAGGCTTATGAGATCTAGGCTGAGGCTGTTCATGTTGGTAAGAGTGAATGCGGTCAAATCTGCCTTTCTCTCTGGCCATGTTTCAGTAATTTGTTTCCACAGCAACTGTTCCGGTCAGTGTTTGCAAGTGCCAGCTGTGAGCTCTCTGGTGCTGTGAGGGCACCGTGCATGTACACACTCCATGAGCACACTTTGTGAGCCACTAGGGTGCCACTCCCAGGCATGCCTTGAGCTACCAGGGTGTTGGGTGCCACAATGCTATATCTGGGGTCCTAGTCCTGTCTAGGGCCGTTCAGTGCCTCACTCAACTTCCTTGCAAATAGAGCTTCAGAGCTTGGCTCCCAGGCTTTGTCTGTAACATGCTTCTTTTAGGTCCAACTCCTTCATGGTCTCCCCACACTCCCACCACTCTGGCTTCCATTCTCATCACCGCTTAGTCTCCCATTCCCTTATATTGTGCTGCTCCCTGATTTCTTTCTAGTTCCTTCAGTTAGGCATGGTGGGGTTGGGTCGTGATCTGTCTCTGCTCTCTTCATTCTCTTCTGCTCACCTTCCCCCCTTCTCTCATCTTCAGGTATTTTCTTGCAATGCATGGATTTCTCAGTTGTCTCTCTGCCACTCAGGGTTTCCCATGTTGGATCCTGGCTACCATTTGATTGTATTTTCTGGGAGAGGTTTTAGGAACCTCCTTTCTGGTCACCATCTTGCTGAACTGCCCCCACATTTGTTTACTTTTAAACTTCTATTGAAAGTATAACAGAAAGCTAAAAAAAATCAGAATTCATTTGAGATACAAATAATCAACATGCATAAGGGAAAAACAAGAATAAAAGCAAAAATATTGTCACCTGAGAAACTGGAATAAGGTTATAGTGATTCAGTTACTCCAAAACCTTATTTGTCAATAATAAAATAAAACTATGAAAAACAGCATGACTTAAGCATCATAAGATGACACATTTACAATGAGCAGTGGAATATGGAAGTTAAGATATTGCAAATAGAGAAATTTCACATTTTCATTTCTTCAAATAGTATTAAAACAATTATATGATGTAAAGGTAAATTTTATTTGAGTTAAAGAACTGAACACTTTGACTCATATACTAAACTCTCTTATTCTATATGAGAATATTTTCCTTACCTAGACATAGTGACCTTCAAGATCTAGGAAGTCCAGAACACACCTGGAACAGTAAGGAGCCCTTGTTTTATTATTTCAATCATAAATATAATTTCTACAATAAAATTTTTACAATTACATCAAGAATCTGTGACAGTTCCTAGTGTGATTCTTTTTTTCATTTTAGGTCAATAAGAATGATACTTAGCTCATCCACTCTACAGAAATATTAAAGTCATAAGAATTTATGAAAATTATTATAATGAAAGTATAAAGGAAATGTGATAAATTACATTGAGAAAGCTCAAAATTAATATTAGATATTAATGCTGGTTATTATTATTATTCAGAGGGCAGGTAGAGACAGTAGTATTGTTTGAAAGGTAATTAGTTATTGCAGAGTATGAATGGTCCTTGATTGATTGGTGCATTGATAATTACTCCCTGAAGGGCCTCTTGCTTTTCTATTGCACAGAGCATGATAAGACTTATTAGGTTAATATTGAATATGAAAAATGCAGATGAGTGAGCAGAAAAAATTATTTATTAGGGAATCCTTTTAATTTTAGAAATCATAAAAAAATTTAATGAAAAAATCATGGAGTCAGTCTTTTTTTGAGATATTTGTGTTTGTTAGTTTTGCAGAGTTTTGAGAAAAATAAAGGCAACTATTATTCATTTCAGGGCATGGAAAATATGAGGTGGCTAAGATGGCCTGGAGAGATTATGATCAAGCATTAATCAGTCTTGGAACTCTCCAACTAACCAGACACACACACACACACACACACACACACACACACACACACACTTTTTACAAATAGCTTCTTCAATACTATCTCATTTCCCAGGCATGAAAATCTAGGAGGTAATTTTATAGACCTGGAGAGACTCCTCAAACTTGGAGGCTTGGGAAATAACCCTGTCCGTAGATGTGTGAAGCTCTCCATGGTATGGTATAGGGAGGGGTTTGGAGTCACTCAGAAAATAAAAGTCCTCATGTGAGTAGTGACAATGCTTTTGCCAAGTGAGCCTAAGACTGCTTAAGAATCCTCTCTTAGCTGGGGATACTCTCAGCAACCACGTAAGTTTTAGGGCAGAATCAGAATATAAAGTTAATAGAAAATAAATATCAACAGAACCTTGTAAGATACCATTACTGAAGTTTCTGATTGTCTCCCAACCACTTCTTTCTGTGCCCTTTTATCTCTCCTTTTCCTTTATCCAACCCAAGTACTCCATATTCTTGTGTTTTTGCTCTCTTGTTCATTCATATCTGCTATGGAAAAGATGTGAAAATAACATCTTTAATCTCATGGTGAATAGCTCATGTTTTTCTAAGATATGGATAGATACATAGTTTTCTGTAGTAAATGCACTGCCTAAGGAAGTAATTAACTCCAAGTCATCACTGGAAATAATACAGGCAGAAGGTAAGTGTCATCTATAGCATACTGCATAAGTGTTTTTATATCACTTAAAAATTAGATGTTTACAATTTCTTTCATATAGAACCCTAGAATAATTGAAGTTTGAGAACTTTCCTCTTGAGAAGGGAGTCTGTGGCTCTAGCATCAGGTGAAGGATGGTTACAATTAATCTCTAAATCAGGAAGTCTTTTCTTTCTCTTTACTCAAGTCTTTCCTGCCCATCATAAATTCTAGTATAACAAAGTACTAATTATCAAACTTATTCTTATAAGGCCAGTTCATTATTCTATCATCCACAAACACCCTAGAATTCCTGGAAACCTGAATGGTTCCACAGTACTTAACAGCAAATAGAACGAACTGTTCTTGTTTGCTTGATGCTACTCACAAAATAGAGAAATTTTGCAATTTTATTTTATTGTTCATCTGCTCCTTTAATCTAGAGTTTGTAGTAGGGTTATGTAACTTGTGGTAGCCTGGCAGAAATATATAAAACATTTATATAGTTTGTTTTACCATAAATGTGGCAGTATGAACAGCAGCGGGTTAGGGCTAGATGAAACTTCCACAGAAAAAGCTTGAAATGTAAGAACCTATTCTCCAGGACTTGAACTCTGCTTGTTTTCTAGATCTTCAACAATGTAGATAAAGAACAAAATCTAAGCACCCATATCAGAGAATAAGCATCCTGGCCAGAAGTGCAGTTTTTACCTTGTATTCTCTAATGAATCATTCAGCCCCGTTGCACTTAATTGAATTTTTCTCCACAAGGCTTTGCCTCACACCTTTTTCTTCTTTTCATCTGTCTCACTATAAACAAGGTGTTTGACTAAAAAAAAAGTTATTTTCTTTATCTCAGCTTTAATTTCTTTATTAGTAAAATGTGAAATATATAAACTTTTACTTGTATTTGTTGGCTCTGTTTTTCTCTTTTTATCATTTTTCTCTTCTCTCCTTCCCTCTCTTCACCTTATTTTTTCTCTTCTTTCTCCCATGTGTTTACCTCTTAAACATATCTCTAATTTTTGTTGTTTATTACAATTATTTTAACAACTTAGACTTTTTTTATGAAAAAGCCACCGGAACATACAAAAACTAAAACTATTTTCTGTCCGTGGAAGGACAGAAAATAATGTTGGCTATCTGATAATCCAGATATTTACACTAACAGCCAGCTGTCTTTCATAAGAAGAATGAAAAGAAATGGATATTTTATATTATGGAAAAAGAGAAAATATGCTGGCTAGGGCTGGGGACATCTGAGTCAGAAATCTTTCAAAGAGGAAGATTTCAAAAACAATTATAATGTTTTTGATGTAACTTGAGCATGGGTCAGCCAGAGGTGTATATATAGCCTGGGTTTGAGACTCTGAGTGCAGTTCGAGACACTATATGCAAAGCAGAGGGTAAATTATAAAATAGTTACAAGTGATACAAAGTCAAATACGATGTTTTTGCTGATAGAAAAGAATGTATCAGTTTTGTTTCTACTAACTGCAAAGAACTTTGACCAAAAAATCCAAAACAGACAAAAAAATAAAAAAACAAGAAAGAAAGAAATAAAAAACTTAACATAAACACTGAAGACATATGAAGAGAATAATTTTTTATTTCAAGTAATCATAATAAATAAACATACATTTTTTTTTCTAACGCTTTTACATTTCAAATCTTCACATGGCACCTGTGGTTTAGGATTATTGTTGTGCATATGTTACATGTGTAAGGCTATACTGAGAAATCTGATTATAGTTTTGGAGAGAAAATTACAAAATATATGAATCCACTGTCCATGTTCTTAACACTACATTGCCTCTTAGTCATCTTGATTCCAAACAATTGATGAAGGCAGCTGATGAAGTCTGAAGGTTGAGAGCTTCTCAAAGAAAGTCTGTTCTACGTCTGACTGGAAAGTCATGTCTAAAATTGAATGACCCAATCAGGGGGCCTTTTGGAATATAGTTATTGCTTCTTGCAACATGAGTATGTCTTCAGGCCTCCATGCTGACTCAACCAGAATATAATATGCCATTATGAATGAGCACCATGCTTTAGCAATTAGGTTTCCAGATGATCCTATTCCTAAAAAGGGCTTCAAGTAAGCCTTGGGAGTTTCACTTCCTTTTGGATAAACTGAATTACTGTTGTTGCTTTCCTAAGTATAATCTCTCCCTTCTACTAAGATTCTACTAGATTAGAAGTGAAAAATACATTTCATTTTCTATGATTAAAAGTGGCTGTCTGAAATTCTTGAGTTGAGAATTATTCTGAGGCCACATCCAGGTTCAGGTTAAATAAAGGAGGTTCATGCTTAAATAGAAGAATAGGCATGTTTGCTAGGCAATTCAATCCCTGCCCTACATACAAGATTCCTTGCCTTCATGAGAGTTATGAGCATAAGGAGTGTGATGGGTGGGAATGGCATCCTTTTGGGGAAAAAATAATTTATATTTATATTGATTCTTACTTTTTATGGCCTCAGCCTCTTATTCAACAGCTTATAAACCATTGATTAGAAAAAGGAAGGAAATGTCAAGAGAGATAGAATGTTTGACCTAATGCATTGGCACTACAGTGTGTGCTTTAACTAAATATGACTTATTTGTACTTGAGTGGGTCTTTTTCCTTTGGTCCAGTAGAAGCTTTAACAG
The DNA here is from genome assembly GCA_004026885.1 of Lyroderma lyra. Lineage (NCBI taxonomy): Eukaryota > Metazoa > Chordata > Mammalia > Chiroptera > Megadermatidae > Lyroderma > Lyroderma lyra. Next base: position 11,598 of record PVJL010017621.1, read on the forward strand.
GATACACATTGGATAGTAATTTCAGGGGTTCAGTCCTCCCTTATTCTCTCCTGAACTAATGTGAAAATTAAGTGGTTTAATTCCCAGGGAAGTCAGATTCTAATACCTTGTTAATCCTTGTTACTGTATTTTCAGGAAACCACCTATCAGGATCTCACAAACTCCCTCCTCATGTCTTTGTCACATTGGCTTCATGGCATATAATAACAACTCCCACTTCCAACACCTTTACTTTGTCTTAACTGGAATTCCAGGGTTTGAACAAAAGTACTACTGGATGGCATTCCCATTGAGTGCTATATATGTCATTGCCCTCTTTGGCAATGGTGTCATCATTTCTACCATCAAGTCTGAATTGTCCCTACATATCCCAATGTGCTATTTTCTGTGTATGCTGGCATTGTCAGACATGGGGATTGCCCTTTGTACTTTGCCCTCTATGCTAGGCATATTCTGGTTTAACTACAAGTTTATCACCTTTGAAGCCTGCCTTGTTCAGATGTATTTTATCCACACGTTCTCAGCCATTGAGTCTGGTGTGCTGCTGGCCATGGCCTTTGATCGGGTTGTAGCAATCTGGAACCCCCTAAGGTATAGCACCATCCTAACCAATGGTGTGGTCTGCAGAACAGGGGCAGTAATCTTGACAAGGGCAGTATGTGTGGTCTTCCCTGTGCCTTTTCTCATCAAACGGCTCCCCTTCTGCAACTCCAACATTCTTTCCCACTCCTTCTGCCTCCACCAAGATGTCATGCACCTTGCCTGTGCCAGCACCCGTGTCAACAGTCTCTATGGCCTCATTGCTGTCATCTTCACCAAGGGCTTTGACTCCCTCTCCATCCTTATTTCCTATGTGTTCATACTCCGGACAGTAATGGTCATTACCTCAGGGAAGGGCCGGCTGAAGGTACTCAACACCTGTGTTTCACATGTCTGTGCTGTACTCATTTTCTATGTGCCACTCATCGGAGTGTCTGTCATTCATCGTTTTGGAAAGCACCATTCACCACTGACTCATGCCCTCATGGCTAATGCCTACCTTCTTGTACCACCTGTGCTAAACCCCATAGTTTATACTCTGAAGACCAAGGAGATACAAAGAAAGATCATCCAGCTATTTGTTCAAGCCAAGATCACTGCAGGGAGTTAGGGTCTGCTAATTTGAGAGAAGAAAAATCTATTCTATAAAAGTTTATTATAACTATGAAAAATAAAGGTTAATATTTTTTCACATTTCTGTGTGATTTGAATTGGGCAAAGAAAGATTTTCCTGCTCTCAGGAGTGTACGTTTCTATTCCTGTGCCAAACTATCTTTTTCTCTGTATAGAAAGAGTGGCATCTATAGAAATTCTTTAATATACCATCCTGTAGTTTTACATTTATGATTGACAAATGATCAAATTTTAGAACTAAGAATACAATGTATACAATTGAGCAAAGACCAACTGTGTTGCATAATTTGGGATCAAAAGATTAGGTGTGAGTTTTAGCTCTTCCATGTATGACACTAGGTATTCTCTTACCTTTTTGAAACTGCAATTTTTAATTTAAAAAATGAAAATGTCACTTAGCATCTGGTATAGTTACAAAGTTAAATTTAATCATATTAACATAATTATTTGTAACCTTTGAAATGTGAATGTATAAGAAGTGTCCAAAAATATCAAATGTAAAAGAATAAGAGAACTTATATTTAGAGACTGACCACTAAGTAAAAGACAGTGCCAGAACCTCCTACATGTTATCTTATTTGATAATTATAGCATCCCTATGAAGGCGGGTTTTATGTACTATTTCCAGATAAAGCCACCAGGCATGCAGCAGTTAATTTGCTAGTGAAGACTCAAGTAGGCAGACTTCTGGGAGAATGCTGGACACCATCTATGTTGTGGGAGTTAGATAAAATGGGTTAGGAAAACTGGGGAAGACACTCATACTAGAGATTAAAAAAACATTGTGGGTTTTGTTTGAAGGCAACCTAAGTATGGAAAGTAGAAAAAAACAAAGGCACATATATACACTGAGCTACCTACTTATATCCCTTTACATGGTCCAAAGGCCTTTTTATAACTTACTGTTTGATTGTTGGATAAAATCTATGACAAAAGATTTTTTGTGACTTGAATGGTGTCATTATATATTGCTCAAATGATTATCTAGTTTACAAGTTTGTTAGCACAGACCCTAGCCTAGTTAAGATTAATTTGGTAAGAGTATGCGTGCAAGAAATGAATATTTCCATTTATGAATAAATATTGCTTTCCATTTTAATACTGTTTTCAGGTTTAGGAGGCTTTACTGAACTAATCTTAGATAAAATAAGCTTTAATGTTTAATTCTATAAGAAACAAAAGCACATTGCAGACATTTAATGAAATTATAAAGTATAAAGTAGTATTTAAATATTTTGGGCTATGAAGGGAGAGTTGAGCTCTATCACTCCTGGAGGCTCTTGTTAAGAGCTTGCCAACACAACCTCAGAATTTAGAGCAGGGAATGCAACCCAGAGTTATTCCTGTTGTTAAGAAGCTAAATCTCAAGCTGTTCTTTTGACATGGAATAAAGTTTCTTAGAAGCAGTGTAAAGTGACCAATATTCTCAGGGGATGAATAAGTCTCTTTGAGGACTTTCAGGTCTTGAGTGTTTTCACCCATATGTGGTGCTTGACATTTAATATATGCCAAAAATTTCTAAATCATACTCTACAATTTAGAGACAAATAGAAATGCTTTTCATAGCCATTGTCTTTTTTTTTTTGTATGTGGATAGTTCTTTGGCCAGGAATGGAACCTAGGCCGCAGCGCTGACAGCGCCAGCGATGAAGCCTTACGCCACTACACCACCAGGGAACTCCCTCATAGTCATTGTCTTTGGTGCCTTAAGTACAGAAAAGCAGAAACAAATGTACTGGTGAAGGAGTTTGGGGGTTTCCCTATGTCCCTTTCTGTCATCTTTTCTCTTTCCCTTAAAGATGAAGATGATGAAAGCCACGTCAACAGATGTATCAGCAGTAGTAGTAATAGTTGCAATGCCTTCTACTAAATAATAACCCAAATAACTTGTATTTTAGACATAGTCTTATTAGATCCAGAATTAGTTCTGTGAGTAAATATATTAAGAGCAAGGGCTTAGGCAGCATACACCCTGGGTTTAAATACTGGCTGTGTCATTTATTAGTGTATAACCTGGGCAAGATATGGAATTTATTTAATGCTAATTGTCCTAATCTAAAAAAATCTGGGTAGGATTGCTTATTTTATATAGTAATAGATATTAAAAGTTAATGCATATAAGGCTTAACCCAGGGCCTGGAAATAATAAAAATTTAATATATAGCAGCTGATATTATTATTATTAATTATTGTTTTCAATTGAAGGAACACATGGACACACAGAGGATGTATGTTACTTAGTCAAGTTCATATACTAGTTAAATGGGCACAGCCACAATTTGAAACCACTAGCTCCAAGATGAACAAGTAAGAGAATGTAATTACCTGTAATTTGTCTAAATAAATCAAGTTGAAAGAGAATTGAGGAAAAATATTTGTTTTGTTTATTAGAAAGAGATTTGAGCCATGAAAAACACAGCTTTCATGTAGCAATGGAGACAAAAGTGCTAGAGAAAGGGTTGCACGGTGAGGATGTGAAGTCTGAATTTAGATTGCCAATAGAGAATTTAGATTTTTCTACTTTGTCACTTTATGGTCCCATCATAAAATAAGAAAATAATGGCATTCCAAGGGCATTTCCACAATAAGATACCATCTCACATCTGTTAGAATGGCTATTAGCAACAAGTCAAGGAATAACAAGTGTTGAAGAGGCTGTGGAGAAAGAGGAACACTCATATACTCCTGGTGCAAATTGGTACAACCACTGTAAAAAACAGTATGGAGGTTCCTCAAAAAATTAAGACTAGAGTTAACATATGACTCAGCAATCCACCTTTTGGATATCCTCCCCCAAATCTGAAAACCTTAGTCTACAAAGATATATATATACCACAATGTTCATCATAGCACTGTTCACAGTGGCCAAGTCATGGAGACAACCAAACTCTTCTTTGATAGACGACTGGTAAAATAGTTGTGGTACATATATACAATGGGATATTACTCAGCTATAAGAAAAGATGAAATACTGCCATTTGTGACAATATGGATGGACCTTGAGGTCATAATACTAAGCTAAATAAATCAGACAGAAAAAAAAACAGGAACCATATGACTTCACTCATATGTGGGATATAAAACAAAAGCAATAAAACCCCCAAAACCTATGAATACAGTCAATAATTTAGTGGTTATCTGAGGGTAAGGGGAGGAATGAGGGAGGAGACAGGAGGAGTCAAATATATGGTGATGGAAGGAGAATTGACTCTGAGTGATGAACACATAATGTAACACACAGATGATGTATTGTAGAGTTTTAAGCCTGGAACCTATGTAATTTTTACTAACCAATGTCACCCCAATAAATTTAATAATAGAAAAGAATTCTAATCCAATAGTAAAAACAATGGCAAAATTTTGATACTGTTAATAGCATTATAATTATTACCTAATTAAATTAAATTTTCTACAAAGAGTTATATTACATAAAGACTATTATAGATAGTTTTAAAAGCATCACTTTTGGTAAGGTTACATGCTAATCATCTGCTGTTTAAAACCACAGAGCATGAGTCTCATCATATCATGTGACAAAGTAAAGGAGCTTTAAAGAGTTAAATTTATGACAGAAAAAGATCACCCACAGCACTTTTCCCCACCTTATTCCACCTTGTATTAAAATCAAGTACTTGAAATAAAAATGGCACTTCCAGGTAATTGTTTCTTTTATCCTTTTTTCACAGTTTATGAACCTTGTAAATGTATTTTGCAGTGGTTGACTTTCATCCATAGTCTAGAGTAGCAGTTTTCAAGTTTTTGTTTATGCATCTGTATTAGAAGAAAAAGGATGCTCTCTAATATATTTATATTTTATTTTTTTATTCAAAAATTGTGTACAGAATTACTATACTAATATGTTACATACATAGGAAAACATTAAGAAAAATGAACATTTCTGAAGAATGAGCTAAAGTTAAATATAAATAAAGGTTTTATTATTTTTTCCTTGTAGGCCAGTTGATCATGTTTTCCACATAAATAGCATCAATATTGATGCCTTGGCTGATATTTTTATTCTTCATGAAACAATATTCAAGTAATTTTCATTGAAAATGTAAATTATGTATCAGTCTCGCAAATTTAGTCTTAATTTGGCTCTCTGTCTAGTTTTATTCTGGCAAGCTGAACTGCTTACTTGAAGATTTAACAATATTGATTGCAAGCTTCTCTCTCATGCATCACTATCTTAGAATCATTGGTTCTTTCCCTCTCTCTGGAATTTGCTTGTAAGCATAGAAAACTGTGAGACATGGGTATAGTGTCAATTCACAGGCTTTATAATTCCAACAGATCTAAATTTGAATTTTGTTCTGCTACTCAGAAACTGTATGACTGAATAAGTTACTGAACTGTTCTCATGCTCATTTTCCCATGTGCAAATGATGGTAACACCTATTCTCAAAGATTGTTGGGAGAATTCATTGAGATAATATATGAAGCTAGCATTATTAGTATTACCAAATTAAATTTGATATTGTCACATAACACCTACTTGATTTGTAATTTATGTGTTTCCTTACAGAGAAATATGCCAGGGATTGAGCAAAAAATTGGTGCATTTTACTCTGTATCTCTAGGGTCTAGTATCATGACTGAAATTTCGTTAGTGTTAAATGTATATTTATTGAATGAGTAAATAATCCCTCTAGCAACTCGATTGTTTAATGATTAACAAACTACTTAAAGCAAGTATTAACATTAATGCAAAGACATTGCATTTGACATACTCATCCCCATACATGTGTATACTGCTTTCTTAAACTTCTTGTTGATGCTAAAAGTTTTTTACTTGTTCTCATACAAAGTTCCCCAGTATTTTTACTTGGTAAGTTTTTTTGCTGGATTCTCTACTACAAAGCAAAATAGGCTTCACTTATGCTGGGTCAAAGGGGTAAAAGGCAGGACACTTACTATTCTATTAAGTATGTGGCAGAAAAGTAGAACTATTATAAATCTGTAAAGAAGTGATATATCTTAAAGAAAAGGCATGAATTAAGTAACCACATTTGTGTCTGGTAATTTTATTATA